>QNGE01001606.1:91807-156029 GCA_008508345.1 Paragonimus westermani
TTGCAACTGTTCTCTGAAGTAAAATCGGCCTCTCTTACCTCAACTTTCTCCATTAACCAAGTCACACGGTCGACCTTCAGACTAAGTTCCAGATTCCTATGGATGCTTGCCCCAAATTTATTATGTGAACCGCCAGATGGTATGTTCCGTCTGACTCCTAACAACTCCAGCGATTTCGTCGAGATCCAATGTTCGTTCAATCCACGAACCCGTGGAGCACGTGGTACACTACCTGTTCCATGAGTGGTCTGTGAGACCTCGGTCAAACAACTATTCGGATGTTCAGGGTGAGAACTGCAGAGCTGGCTTTGTAAGCTAGTTCGACACCCATGTGTTACTCACCGTATAACCAGTTTCCCAACAGCTAACTGTTGCAATCAGTGAGGTCATTGGCCAGCAGAAGTAAGAACACAACGACAGCACACCAACGCGTGATCTGAATCCGATTGTGTGTTTCGGTAACAACAACAGTTCTGAATGGAACCCCGCCACTCGTAGCTGACAGCTATGTGATCTGTCTGAGACCAGGTCTGATTCGGAGAAGGTGGGTGTCAATTATAACATTGGCATGCACGACGCGCAAAACTGGTGCTGGTTGAAAACCGTTTGTGCTCAGCGCACAGCTGTGAGAGTCACCGGCCATTACCCGAGCGATATGATGCTATCCCAAACCTGCCATCTAGGCGATATTCGGCCTCACCAATTTGGCTGTCCTGGGTGCTTATATCTCCACCCAGAACGAGTAGAATACTACCGCATGTTCGTCGAAGCTGGACAGCCAGTTCCGAATAAAAGACCTGCTTGACACCGACTATCTACATTCATTCGGAGCATGAACAGACAAAAAACATTTCTGAAGATTTCGCATCTACAGCTGATCTTAGTAGAACCCGCCAAGCGGACGGCGTAAAATCCACTGGTAACAGGAACGCAACCTACTTATGCGGCTGTGGCCGTCGGGTTGAGGACTATACCTGCTCCAGCCTGATCGGTAGTAGTAGCCCGAAAGTCATCCGAGGTGTGTAACCAGCATCGGGTAGACGTTGTAGGTGCTGTTAGTTCCATACGGTGACTACTGTCCTGGATTCTAGTCTCTAAAGTGCAGCAAACATCGACATTCAACGAGACCAGCGTTCGTGCGAGAGTGGCCTGTTGACCTATTCGTTTTAGATCGTGAACTTTGATGGTATCCATATTAATTCACATTCTCGATCTAATTAGGGGACGAGGGAGGCCTGAAGCTGAATGGTAAGAGTTTCGACCTACTAACACAATGTGAAGATGACCACCTATATCTGTTGAGAGACCTGGAGAGTGATTGTCAGAAATGGGCGTCGGGAGGGGCCTGTGGGCTAAATTTAATAAGACATTGGGGGAGGGGTTGACACTATCATGTTTTTTCTAATCAACCCAGTATTTAGCGGATAGGGCGACCAGGTTGGTACCGTGAGACGGCTGATGCGGTGTGAAATTAACAATGTTGTGAGTAATCATAGTTGAATGTGGGTTGAGATGCTGCCAGAACGCCTAGAGTTATACAGGAGAACGAGTAGGGTTCTCAACCAAACCCTTTGGCGCAAAAGCCTGTACCGCAAGGCAGCTAGTGTGTGGCGGTGTACCAGAACTTGTACTTTTTTTCTGAGAGGGATGCCAGCCTTCTACTAACCCCTCAAGATTAACTGTTTAAGGTTATCCGTGCCACTGGTCCCAGGCGACCGTCTGTCAGTGAAGCTATCAGTGAGACAGATGACACATTCATCTATAATAAGTCCAGAAGGTTAGACCGGTGGGCGGAACGCTTTGAGGGTCAATTTAACTAGCCTCCTGTTTCTACCGCGTTGCCGCCACGAACTTGTGATGTAGTGCCATGGTCGGTAGACTTGGAACCACCCACAGAGAATGAGGTTCGCAGTTGCATTGAGGCTCTCAAGCGTAATAAGGCTGCTGGTCCAGATGACCTCGTACCGGCACTTTTCAAAGGAGAGGGAGAGGCGTTGATAGAAGCTTTGACTGGTTTATTTCAACTCGTGTGGACGACAGAAACTATCCCCCAAGTTGGGGTCACTCGATAATAGTTCCTATATTCAAGAAAGGTATAAGGGGCTCTTGTGAAAACCACAGAGGAATTAGTTTGACCCTAGTCATTTCTAGGGTTCTAGCATCCATTATACTTCTTCGACTCACTGCAGCTCGAGAGGTAAACATTAGGGAAGAACAGGCAGGAT
The DNA here is from genome assembly GCA_008508345.1 of Paragonimus westermani. NCBI lineage: Eukaryota > Metazoa > Platyhelminthes > Trematoda > Plagiorchiida > Troglotrematidae > Paragonimus > Paragonimus westermani. The sequence goes on from QNGE01001606.1 coordinate 94,033, forward strand.
TTCGTTCCGGGCGGGGATGTGTAGATCACATTTCCACTCTTCGTCAAATTTTGGAGCAGCATCATGTGTACCGCCTGCCAACAGTTGTTTTTCTCGACCATGGAAGTGCGTTCGATTCAGTTGGTCGATATACTCTTTTAGAGTCGCTCAAACGCAGAGGTGTGCCGACTAAGTACATGAACATACTGTCGGCACTCTATTCCCATACCTCAGCTCAGGTTACGGTTTACGGTTAACTGTCTGACAGTTTCAGCACCATGGGCGGCGTACGTCAAGGCTGTCCGCTGTCACCATTTTTGGTTAATTTCGTTATGGACGAAATAATGGAGGATTGTCTGGGGCAGCGGTGGAGGTGTAGGAAACGAAATTGAGGCGCGCATCTCTAAGGCTAGGGCGGTATTCGCTAATTTGAGGCATCTCCGGCGACAGATCGGTATTTCTCTGAAGCTTAAAGGTCGTGTATATAAGACAACGGTGAGAGCCGTATTACTTTACGGCAGCGAGACCTGGCCGCTCAGAGTAGAAGACGTGAACCGTCTTCAAGTATTTGACCACCGATGTCTGCGTTCAGTCGCTCTTATCGGGTGGCACGAGCGTGTAAGTAACGAAGAAGTTAGAAAGCGGGTGTTTGGTAGTGATTGCCAAGCGAGTTCTTTTGTTCAATCCTTACGTTTGCACAGGCTTAGATGGTTAGGTCATGTACTAAGGATGCCAGCTGGTTGTCTTCCACACCGAGCACTGTTCGCTGACACTGCGACCGACTGGTGTAAGGTGCGAGGTGGTCAGATAATGACCTGGCGTAGGGAAATGAAGTTGTTCACCAAGGGGTTGGCCACTGTAGATCGAGTTCGTCTCCCGGACTGGGGCTCTCGCGACTCACAGAGTCGGTGGTTGGAGACCCTAGGTGAGATGGCGGCTAACCGAGCTCAATAGCGTGAATGTTGTCGTTGTTTGGTCGAGTTGTCTGTGAAATGAGTGCATTTAATGACGCGGGGCAGTGAAAGCCGTACGGTAGCTATCTGTCTTGCTGATGTCGCCTTACTCTCACTTGCAGCTCGGTTGTTTGTTTGCAAGGTGTAGGCACCTTGATGTTGAATGTTTGAATATGGACGTAGTCAATTTCAGTAATTAGGTCCCTTTTCATTCCCTTCTTTTTTCCTTCACTCTTCCTGTACAGGGTTTGCTTTTTCTTCATGGTTGTGTGACAGTTAAGCATTAGTGTGAACCACTAATGTATTGCTGTCTATGATGATGATGATGATGACGATGATGATGATGATGACGATGATGATGATGATGATGATGATGATGATGATGATGATGACTAACCCCTCAACTGGAGGACAAGTCGATTGTGTTTCGTTAAACCTCTACCTATTGACCTGCCTGGTATATGTGACTTTGTCGGTGTGGTTGCCATACGGTCCACTCTAACCCAATACGTCATTGAGATGCGCAAGCCGCCACACTGCGTCAAGCTCTGGTCTCGTTGTGACGGAATCTTGTTGTGACGTAACAAAATGCACCTACCGTAATATCCTTTCTTGCACGCAATCGCATTTACACTTAACAAATTGTTTACTAGAGGAAGTTTGCAGTAACACTATGCTTTCATTCACTATGGTGGATTCGCATCAGAGAGTCTAGTTTAACCATTACTTCTCATATGACTTCCACTTAACAGTTACCCAGATAGACGGTGATAACAAACCCGGGATTATGTTTGTTACACACTGAAACTTATTCACACTTGATTGCCACTCTCACATGTAAATGGACTTTCCGGCCAGTTCATTTCGGAAAGTGACACCAGAATGGAATTTCCGTAGTGTTGGCGTTAATCTCGACTCCACATGAATCTGGTTATTGGCCAGCGTATCTTTGAAATAACTGCGCTGCCGACTGCGCCACTGACCACACATTTAATATGGACGAGTAATTCGGTAACGTAAAGTCTAATCAGGCGGTGTGCAAAGGAACGAATTTTCTAAGTGATACTGTGTTGCGTACTGTTTTGTTGGCAACCAGGCAACAAGAATGTTTATAATTCTGAAACAATGTGCCAGGTTATAAATAGTTCTTAATGCCAGATTACCAGGTCGAACCAAGTTTCTTATGTGGCATTTAAAAGATGGGTCAGAAGGCTATCAAAACAGCCAAGCGCGCCATTTATTCATTCTTAAAACCAGTGGATTTGTCAGAATACTTGGAAGTCCTGTGCTGTATCTCCATCTTCGAAGAGCAATCGCCAACAGTCAGATATTTGAAGACTAATTGTTTCATTGTCTGTTGTCTTAAAAGTTTTGGAAAACGTTATCTGTAGGCAGATGAGGACTAACAATGTAAATCACACGTCACCTTTTGATAATTGGCCAGACAATCAAAAGAACTTATCAGGCTTTAATAAATTGTTTGAAAACAAGGAGAAATGTATTGAGGCGTTCGATTGGCATGGACCAGTGGACGTTACCTCTCTGGATTTCTCTAAAATCTTTAACAGAGTCATCCGTTCCGCTATCGTTTACACACAAAATGTACAGCCAGCCCTTCCGGAAGAAAACACTAGACTCAAGTCCCCTTTTGGTAGAAGTCATCGCTGGTGCTTATCTACACTTTCACCGAAATTCGAACCCGGCTCAACTCGCTTGCCAAGCGACCGAGAAAATCACTGCGCCACTGGTATCACAGGAGCAAGAAGGATTTAACACATGTGTGTTTATACATTCGCTTTTGAGTATCGTTCAAGGTAGCCGGTTGTTTCGAGAGCAAATATGGAAAATTTTATGATCTATGGAGAGTGTATCTGAATCCAGTGCTTCCTTTTTGACAGAAACCAGCTGAAAGGTCCTTCTGAGTGTAACGGATGCATTCACAGAAGCTGACGTGTCTAGTCTCTTTTCCATCCACTGCATTCATAAAAACAGGAAAGCGGCCACTGTGTATTCAGTACCCTTGGCGTGGAACAGGCACTACTATCTAAATTCAAACCATGCAAGTATATTCAGCGTAACGTGGCAGTATGGGCTAAGACGTGATGACCTAAAGCTCTGCAACATTCTGCACACTTTTTTCAGTTTAAGATGTCCCAATGACATTTTCGTGTTTCTCCCAGGTAAGTGGGGCCGGGCAAGCTAACTTTGTTCACTTTAAGCATTTGGCGGGACTACATCCTGTCATACTGTGCAATAACCAGTTAAACCCTGTGCATATTAACCTTACGAACCTGCTTGCCGTTTAAACGCATTGTACCTTTTGAAACATCTTAGACCAATATCAGGTTATGCGGAAGTGATATTAAGACGTGTCAAATCGAAAAGGTACATTTAGCTGCAAAGTGCTTCAGCTGAGCACTTTATTCCAGCACTCGTTTTAAAGTTGTGCTCCCTAATTCGGAAACACGAAATTCGCATTTTCTGTATTGAGTCACTGCTTAGTTGCCCATTGTCAAAATCTGAACTGGCTGCAACCTAGTGTCGTACGATGAAGTCCTTTCTATTTTGACAAAAGCTTTAGTGTTTTCAAAGGTGAACCAGATGGTTTAATTGGGCCAACGTTGAATTTCAAAAAGGCTTCATTTTTTCCGAATCCAGTAGTCACCAATCGGCGAGGAAACCCAGCGCTTTTCAGAGATTGGTACAGTTGTACGTATGATAAAAGCGTTTCACCATACAACAGTTGAAATGACCACCTTATGGAATATCCATTGCCTTTACCTACGGTGTAAATATTGGGCCCATTCGCCGTCTCCTAAGAACCGCCAAATTGTGGCTTGTGACTTGAGTGTTTGTTTGTAAGTTGTACTCCACTTGCCATGTACGGTTTGTGTTTGTTTGAATTCATTTCCATATATTTATGTTCCATTAGTCCTTATGGGTTGTTGTTTAGGATCGTTTTCCTACCAACCACAGATCGGTTAGTATCGATTATGACAATGGTGGTGAGGAGCACAACACCGAATAAATGGGCTACATGAAATGTAACCAAAAATGCTGGGTTTCATTTCGCTAGAATCGGAAACTTCAGCATTTCAAATGAAACGATTAAATTTACATGGTCAAATTGAACGTGAACGCAGAAACGTAGCAATCCATTCGCATTTCAACTCCTTAACCTTGAATTCTCAGGAGTTTCACTGTTCCTTTCCAGTGATAATCGTCATTGACTATTGACCGCAGTCGCGGGTTCCAGCCCCTTTGCTGGACCGTACCTGTCTGTGTTCGGGCACTCAAGCACTTTAGCCTATTGGTGGTTTCGAACACTAATTGAAAGTGGACAATTTGGGGTGTATAAGCCGAGAATTAGACATACCGAACCGGAGAATTCGACCGAAAGTTATGTTTCATATATCCGATTGTACCTCATCGGAAAAATCAAGGATGTCAAATGATTAGCTGCTAACGACGACGAAAAGAATTACAATTTGTCTGTGTTTAGTTTGCGCTATTCCTGATGGAGGTTTAAATACAACCTGTATCAGCTTTGAAACTAAGTTCTTCCATCAAACATATCAACCCAACATTGAAACACAAACTTACTGTTTTCCACTTTTATCGAATGCGACATTTGTTAGTGGTAGAATATGTGCCCGTAGAACCTATCCGTTGGATCCGCCTATTAGTAAACCAAAACAAACCTTATATGAACCAAATTTGGACTTGTCAGCATGCGCCAATTTCGACTTGAGTTTCTCGATCAGCTCAAAGACTTGAAATTTTCTTTTCTCTGTTACTAGTGGTTCTTTCTCGCATATTTCCGCAAGTATTTCTTCCGTGTCACTTCTACAGAAATCATGAGGCATAACACAATCTAGTACTTGCTCGTAAGTTCTAACAAGTCCAATGATTTAGTTTTCGTATCACCGCCTTGTTCGTATTCAAGAATAATTCCTTACAGTAAACTTTCGTATATTCATTCTTACCGGGAGGGAAATAACGGAGTAGAAACCGTTTAAGTTTCATATCACTGTACAGGAAACGAATGAACGGCTCACTCTATGAAGATATGTATATGAGAACTTGATCAAAAATCCTGAAACAGGGAAAAACAAATTTTACGTGAGCAGTTTGCTTGTCATTATGTGAGCTTTTGCGCCTGTTCACTTGTCCTAACTCAGCTTAGTACCAGCATAGTCAAACTGTCATCAACAAGCAGATGTGGTCCGCAACTGCCTTTTGTAGTGAACATGTGCAAAAATGATGTCTGAAGGCTACAATTTTAACAATTCAAGTGACATTTGAATTCGGATCAGCTTTTCATTCTACTTCCAGATGAAGGATGCTACCGCGAACGTTGGCTGCATCTGCCCAGTCGCAAATCACATCTGCACAACCCCTACTAGGCAAAAAGTCGGAGACATATAGTTCGAAATGTGGACGGTAGAATTTGTATCACAACAAGTACACACTGGCTGATCATGATTGCCCACATCCGGTTACGGGTTCACCGTACACCCTGAAACTACTGTCGGCGTCTTACTCCGATGCTTCAACTCAGGTAAGGGTTTATGCTGAACCGTCTGATAGTTTCAGTACCATGAGCGGTGTATGCCAAAGCTCTCAAATGTCACCATTTTTGATTAACTTCGTGAGAGGCTAAATAACGGAGGACTATCTGCGATACTCACAAGTTGTCGGAATGAAACTCCTACCTGGTGGACGAGTGACTAATCTTGATTATGCCGACCACAAGGTGTTGTTGCTTGACAATTTTCAGACAGGTATTTCTCGTCCCGCCAAACGTTTCGGAGTGTGCTTTGCTGATTAAAAGTGCAAAGTACTTCTGTGAAACCGCTGTGAGTCTGTAGAATTGTAATGGGGGCATACCCGGTTGGGAACTTTTTGAGCTTTAAGTCAATCGCGGCATCTGTTACAGCGAGGAAATCGGCTCCAAGGATCGTTTGCCTGGCTTCCGGAGACACAATGAAACCGTGTATTACGATATGGGTGCCAGTACGCACCCCACATTTTTCTATACCGTAGTCCAGTAGACTATGACCTCCAACTATCCTGATCACCATGAACGTCGGTTGTACGTTTTGTTTATCTGCACCAGCAATCAATGAAATGGCCGCCCTCGTGTTGACCAAGCACTGTCATATCCACCCGTCGACTACAACCCTTGGATGTATGGCCCTTTTTTAAATCGCTACCATTAGTAGCTGACCTGTCCAACAAAAAGAACAATCACGGAACACTTGATTTTTAGACCTCTGAAAATGCCGGGTTGGGGAATCTTTCATTCGGTGTTGTTTCTCACAACAGGTGAAACAGCTTCCTGGTCAGTAGTCCCTCCGTGATGCAGTTCTCAATGCAGCCAATTCCGCTTACAGCCGCCCCAGTGCTTTCCGTATTTCCTCTAGCGTCTTCTTGTTCGTCTTTTCGTTCGCATCCACCGAGGCCGCGGACATAACTCTAAACTCCCATGCCGCCTTCGCAAGCTCACCAACGTCCATTCTCCGGGCAACATGGGCTGTACGGACTTGGTCCTGAACCGCCACCGAGTGGCCCTCAATGAACCGCTCCGTTACCAACTGCCGTCGTGGTTCTCGATCCAATCTTGGTAGTGCTCTGTCCAACAAACCTTGCAGCGCAGCAGCAAACAGGGCCGCGCTGAACTATCGCATAGCCTCCTGACGGTCAACCGGGCTGTCAAGCGCTGTTACCATTGCCTTCATCGCAGCAGCCTACTCCATCTTCGCACGGCCTCTTCGAGCTTCATTCAGCACTGTCCTTTCCCTGCCCTTTACCAGCGTCCGCAAAGCAGCCAGCTTCCCACAGTTGTTCTTGACTTCGACTAGTTCGGACACCTCTTCGAAGACTTCTATGAAGGATTGCATGTCTCCATCTTCGAACGGCTGTAACCAGGGTATCGTCATCCTCGCATTTGTCACGGTATCAAGTTTTGTGACCGCTAAAGACGCTTGGCCCACGAGGTTGTTAATCGGACGAACTCTCGAGTAGGTTATGTTGAAACAGAACCACAAAAACGTACATGCATTTGCATGTCTGACGTGAATTCATAAACGTTAGTTGGTAGTATGTTGTTATTAACGTTGGTTGCAATTCCCCCACAGTGCATACACACTGTTCAAATAGGCGCTTCTAGTACATACTCATCCTGGCGTTAAGACTTGCAGTTTAGTCACCGGGTGTATATACTGGAATACTCGATACTGTTGAATAAAAGGCACCCTTCTCTGTAACAAGCTGTCTGTTATGCAACAAGACCAGTTGGCAGTAACGAGTAATTAACGAGGAGATTAGGAAGCTGGTGTTTGGCACCGATTGTCAAACAAGTGCTTTTGTTCAGTCCTCACATTTACACAGACTGAGCTGGTTAGGTCATGTACTAAGGATGCCAGATAATCGGCTGCCACACCGACGCTGCGGCCGACTGGCGCAGTGTGCGAGGTGGTCAAATGATGATCCGGCCTAGAGGAATGAAGCCATTCACGAGGGGCTGTTCGTCGTAGGTCGGGTGCATCCCCGGGTCGTGGAACTCGCGACTCACAGTGTCGGTGGCCGTAGACATTAGGTGGGATGGCGGCTAACTGAGCTCAGTGTTGTGAGTGTTTTCGTTGTTTGTTCGATTTGTCTGTGAGGTGAGTCTACTTGAAGAGGTGGGGCAGTGAAAGCCGTGATGAAGCTGTTTTTCTCTGATGATACCTTACTCTCATTTACAGCTCGGTTGTTTTTGCAAGATCGATCCAGTGAACACTAGAATGAGGAGGGCTGAAAGACCTCTGGAGTCCGGTCATCTACTACCGTTTGGCGAAGTCCTAGCCTAAATTAAAACAACTCTACTCACCTAAAGCAACCAAAAATCGATAGGCTCCACATACTCGGGATATCAATTAAGAAGATAAGCTACTATCATGAATATTAGGCGAGAAGAATGCAAAGAGTAAGTTACGGAAAGATTTAAATGTAAAGAAAGATAATGGTGTATTTTGCGTACGGTAGGATTGACATACGGAATAGAGTCTGGACTGTGAAATCGTATGAGGTTCCATCATAATTAGCAGCTTCGAATCGTACCTCTGGGAGCTAAAGCTGGAGCTGTTGTTGCCTCTTTCAACAATCCGCGAGGTGGCTTACTAAAATTTATGTATAAAACAGCGAACAGAATAACCCAAACAGATATACACATCACCATCACAAGCAGCAATACAACAGTGGTTCACACTGATGTCTAACTGACACACAAACATGATCAAGAAAAAGCAAACCTAAAACAGGAGGAGAGGGAAAGAAAGAAGGGGAGAGGAAGGGGTCTTATCACCAAATAACAGCTATGTTTATATTCAAACATTCTACACCAAAAGTGTCCACACTGGGCAAACAAACAACCAAGTTGTATGTGAGAGTAAGGTGTCATCACAGAAAAACAGCTTCATCACAGCTTTCACTGCCCCACCTCTTCAAGTAGACTCACCTCACAGACAAATCGAACAAACAACGAAAACACTCACAACACTGAGCTCAGTTAGCCGCCATCCCACCTAATGTCTACGGCCACCGACACTGTGAGTCGCGAGTTCCACGACCCGGGGATGCACCCGACCTACGACGAACAGCCCCTCGTGAATGGCTTCATTCCTCTAGGCCGGATCATCATTTGACCACCTCGCACACTGCGCCAGTCGGCCGCAGCGTCGGTGTGGCAGCCGATTATCTGGCAAGGTGCCAAACACCAGCTTCCTAATCTCCTCGTTAATTACTCGGTGGTACCGCTCGATACAACACCACAATGTGCCACAGCCAGGATTTTATCTGCATTCCTAGTTTTTCTGCTTAGTTTTTTCCCACCATTTTTTATCCTTCTTTGATAAGGTTTAACTCTACTAGACAACTCCATGCCACTGTTATATTTTTCGGCGAGCTGAGTCCAAAAACCTTCTCGTCAGGCTAATGACCGTTGTGAATAAGTAGAAAAAATGAATGGAAAATTGTCGGCTTATGACACAAAAATCGATAATTTTCATTAATATTGATGTTTCTTCAGGGATTCGAAAACGGGAGAAAAGGCAGTATCATCAAGGCTGGTCAACTTGTCTTGTATGATCTATACTTAGGATTGAGTTCCACACCGTCACATAATGTATGTTGTTAGACAACCTTATCTAGATAAATTCGCTTACAAGTGTCGAAAACCAACATTAAAGCTGGCCTATTCAAATCAACACGGTCAACACTGATCTCACTTGTAGTTAACTAAAATAAGCGTTATTTAATAGCTTACACCGAATACCAATACTAAGACAAATAGATTCAGTATATTTGATAAGTATGACGTGAAGTTTGTCTCAGTTTTGTGAATAATGAGTGGTTATGAAGTTTTTGATGCCAGTAGTACAACGGTTTCAAATTTAGCAGAAATTGAAGCAAATCGCGTTATGCTCACCTATTTGAACCAAATCTTACTACACTGGATGTTTAACATGAAAATGGACTTTTTGAATTACCCAGTTACAGTGTCTCAGAACTACCCGATTCAGTTGTTGAGTCAGCAGGCTGGTAGGTAGAACACTTTGACGCTAAGCCCACATTAAGTTGGTGATAGTCGGAATCACATTGTGTATCGTTATTCTCAAAAATGAATTTCATAATCATCCAGGATACTCAATATTTGGTGAGACTTAGTAGTCAGCACAAAGGCTTGTCTGTACTCTACGATAGCACTGCAAGTGGGTCTGTATGGCGCACCCTAATACGACACAACTAATGTCGCAACTTACTTGGTTCAGCAGTCTGACTGTAGTGCCACAAATTTTGTACATATGTGTTATGTGTATACGTATATCTTATGGATACTTCGTTTAAAATCGATGGCTAGTATAGAGATTATCTAGGCCAGTTCAGGTTAATTTTTCTCCATCGTTCTAATGATAACGATTGTCATCAAAAGTAATACAATTATGATCCAAATTTGCACATGATCGTCATATAAGGAACAAATCCTGTTTTAAAGATAACAGAAAAGTACGGGATGACGAACAGTTTTCAAAAACCAACAGGATGTATACTTTCTAAAAAAACCACAATGTTGTACGCATTTCCAGTGTAACCCCAATACTCCCTATATCCTATTCGTTGGAAGTCATGGATAACATAAGTTGCGATTATTATGATAATTCATGTGTGCCTAGACTGTGAATAATCACAACGTATTCAAACGTCCTGGCTGTTGGCACTACACAGTATGTGATCGATTGAGATCTGTGTAGATGCTTGACGGTCGAAGTTTGCCTAATCATATACACGACGAACTAGCCAACCAAGAAAATGAACTTAAAATTGTACACTGTCTTACATGCCTTAAGTAACTCTATCAGACAAACGCACAAACGGTTTGCTTCTTTTGTCTTGCTTAATAAAGAATGATTGCATCTTGGTAGAACCAGTTTTAATTTCTGGTGACCGTCACGAATTAGGAACAACTAGTACATTTCACAGGGAACTTGATGGATGCAGATCTCTTTATACCAACCGGATTACATATGCGAACATCTGGTCACGCATTGATATGTGACAGATTGAATGCCGGATATTTGTATTCGGTTGTTAAATGTAAAATTTGTCCTGTTCTGGCCATTGTCTACTTAATTCATCAGCTGTAATGTCAACTCACACTGTTTACACATACAGATGGATGGACAGATGGGCTTGACTGATAACGTCTGAGTGAATTGCAGCATACGTGCTCCGATGTATTCCCAAACGCTTATTGTATGCCAGATTTCATGCAGGGATTTGGTATCGAATGAATTTTGGTTCCGTTCTTGCGTAAACAAGACTGAGCTGACTATCGCCCTACTATGCACAAAAACACATCAGAATTTATTCATCAACCTGGGTACTCAGTCATTTATTGATCACCACAATGTGCTGCTCATTATCACAAAAATTCCCCAGAATACTCCTGAATCCTCTCCTTTATGTGTGTACTGAAAACGACATCTCACGCTGCAATGCACACAAATGAACAATGCAGTGTAGGTTAACCACAGTGTGACGTTTGGACAATAATTATGCTGATTTGAAAGCTGGTCGCCCGTGAATGAGGTTTTCGAGTATATTAGAAATCCTTGAGCTCACACGATAGTGAACGAAGTTAAAAAAAACACTCAGATTAACTACAGCTTTACACGTAACAGTAACAAACCGGGTGCTGAATTGCAGCAACCTCGGTCCAGATACAACCATTACATTTTCAGGTATGAAAAGGGTTTTCCCTATCAAAGACCGATTACATGGACAAGCCCAGAACGAAAATGTATACAACCAATTTACTAGTTTTCAGTTCGCATTTACGAATAAAATAACATGGCAGCAGATAACACAAAACCTGATGTTTCATAGTATTCATTCGCCAAAAACTGAATTCTTCCGTAAATATAGGGTTCGATTGTTTAACACATATGGGTGCTTTATGCAAGATATATTACTAGGTTTCACTCTCCGTAGAAAGCGCACTTCTACTAAATCATAAGCTACGCACGGTAATCAATATGTTGACTCACCGATATTGTCTATTAATCAGCGCTGAGAACTAGTGTTTATCACAGGCATAGCAAGGATGTATGCACAACTGACGGTTAACCGTTGTAATGATCTACCTCACAGGGACGATAACCATCAGACGTATGCGCGATGTATACCGAAATTAATTCACTATAAAATCAAAGTGGATATAGTTGATTTCGAATTTCCAGGTGTTCAGATACACGCGTAATAAAATTAATGTCATAAGCACCAGTCATCAACTATATGATATGGGCAGAACTTACGAAGAATGATGGTCAGTTCTACTTACTACAGATGCCTAAGCCACCACACACGTTACTTATGTGACTACTTTTAAGGTGTCGACAGATGCACCAGCAACAAAACGCTCAGGCTCAAAATTTGGGTTTCATATTTGTCTGTGTCGCTTTACAGCAAGCACCTTCCAACCAAAAAGACAACTCCTGGAAGCAAGGCTTAACGTTGTCCTTGTTGGTTGTGGTCAGCAGTTAGAATGGAGAGAAGTTACGACTACAACCAATTTTTATGGCAGAGAATTTATGGGACAAAGAGGGGTTCGCCACATGTTCAGCTGATAACTACAGAAGTGAAGCTTCTTCAGCTATTGTTAACTCGGTAAGAATATGACTGTTCTGACTCGAAGCTGTTTTTTGATTCATCATATGCCAACAGTTACTTTAATGAGGACTCTGGAAGTACCATGATAAAGACGCAGTGTCCAGACACTAGGCGGCTTCGGAGTTTTAGAAGTTTCTACGAGAACGTAGGGCTTTCAAGTATATAAAGACTCTGTGTGTGCAGTAATTCGCATATGGGTTTGATGATCCGCTTCGTTCAATGATGAATATGTTTCTTCTCAATCAAACGCACACTAGTGGACTGGTATATGCGAGCACCGGAGTAACGTATATATATATATATATATATATATATATATATATATAACGTAAACTTTAACGCGTCTCAAAACGTTTTTATCCTTGTAAGGGAAAGTGCGTGTCACTCATCTCTGGAGTTGCACGCGGTTTTTCCTGCGATTAGCTTAGGGTAGTAGACAGGCGGTGGATAGCGAGATATATTCATAGTCAGCTGTATCTATATGATATGTAGTATTCAGCAAAGTTCACTTTAACGCGCCGAATGACGCCATCATTTTTTGAGAAATCACTACTCTTTTTTAGAGATATAAAGTCGTCAGCAGGCTTTTGTTCAATTATCTGGCAACTAGATTATAAAGACGATATGCGCAGGACCATACACGAGCGAGTCTTGCATTGCTTCAACTAGTCTCTAACCTAAACAACCGTTTCTATGCCATACCGTTAGAGTTGCAAAGTTGGTCTCTCCTACTTACACGACTTTGCATGATAAGGAACAGTCATTCGTAAAATGTTTTTTTTTGCTACGAATGTTGAGCATGCCGTAATTTTTCCAAAAATTACCAAGGCATTTGCGCCACATCTTCTCTTAGCTTATCGGGTGCTAACATTAAAGTATTTGAACATTTCCACTGAATACCTTCACTCCGTGCGATAAGATTAACTAGCGAGATCCTTTAACTACAGAAAAGTAATTCGATGGTTAGTCTAACTCCAATAGTTAAAAAGCCGAAAAAACTCTACATTTTTGGGAAATTAACTCACTTCCGGTAGAATAATATCGATGGTTGGTAAAAAGTAATGCCCTACTCAAAGCATCAAGCATCTAGTAGCTTGGGAATGATACAAAACTTAACGACATCCAATTTCTTCAACGTTACAACAATTTGTTTGGACTAGTTTGTCGGTTACTGTATCGCAGAGGTGAAGTTAATTCAAAATAGTTGGCCTGATTCCGATTTACGATCATCACCCATGAACAACAGAATCTCTTAGACTGGTAGTTCAACAGAAACGACATCGCTAACCATAGATAAATTGATGACATCTAGTGTGTGACCAACAGTCGGGTCAAAAACACAATAAGGATAAGAGGCATCTGATACGGCTAATCTATGTGGACATACACCATGAAGAAGCCTTACAGTAGAATGACAACTCCCAGAATTAACTTCGAATTACAGCCAGTTATGAAGATCCAAGCATACAAATCTATTCCCTCTCCCGATTGGTAACAGACATAATTTCAGATTCCTTAGCGCTTTTCGTTACACTTGTTCATATCTCGCGCAACGTATCTGATTCGTGTATGTTGGCCTCTTGATAAACCCTGATAATATGACTTTAGCCGACACAGCGGAATCTAGCTGAGACTTCCATTTTTATCTCCAGTGATTAATTATGCACAGATTCATTTATGTCTACTCAATCCGGTGAGCCAATTTATTACGCCACCGCCATTTCTGTCGTTCAGAATAGTCATAAAAGACCTGCTTTCGCTTGAAAAAAACCCCTTTTTGACAATTCATGCACGTCTTTCAGTTAGCTGGACGCCTCCTCCCTTGGATAAAATGTTTGTACCTGCAAAACTGCCACGAAAACAGCAAAGGTCGTTTCCTGTCAATAATCGTAATGTTTGACAAGAGGCCTCGTTCTGTGTTCAGATATCATTTTTTGGTCCGTTGCCTCTCCACTATTGCAGATTTGTTTGCACTGCTCCTAAAATTTTCTGCAATTTAATTGGTTGGCTGGGCTTCCCTTGCAGTTAGTTTGCTTTGATGCGTCACAAAATTGAGCAAATTTTTATTCGGCTGCCCGTTCTGACAAAATCCGATGTTGTATAAGAATGTTATCCGTTTGATCACTCCACTGGCATGTCGGTTTGTGCCAGTTGCCAACATTAGCTGCCTGCGACCTTCCAATAAATTGTTGGCTGATCTCATATCGACCAATTTGTTCAATCCGATCCTATTCACTTCATCTTGCTAGTAAAGTGCATGTTATACCTCATCAAATATGTGTACTAGATGTGGTTTACACTATGATCTGTGTTTTGCATCAGATCAGTGCTCGAGAAACAAACTGAAATGCCTTGGCATCAGAAGGAAATATGCTTACTTATGTTAGCTGTTGATATCATAGTCACGTGAAATGCATTTAATGATTTATGAGCAGATAAAAGGCTAGAAGCTCAATTCCATCTAACAATAGTTTTAAGTGTTATTATTTTGACCTGTGGCAATTTTTGCTGCACACTCCATAGCAAGTGTACACAGCGAATAGTGTAGTTCTACTAAATAAAGCAAAAACTCATACAAGTTTAATTTGATGGTGTAGCTGTGCTGTATGGCCAACATAAATCAGTTAACTCTCAGCGAAACAATAATCTTTAAGAATTATACGAGATTTAAAACATATCCTCTGGTGTATAGAAATGTTACCCCGTCAGCTGGATCAGGTAAACAAGATGTTAAGTTATTAACCGTAGAACTGTTCACGAATTGATCTAGTTCTACCCCCGACAACCTGCACCAAGCATGAAACAGTTATAAGGTAACCACGAATATGTCAACACAAAGAACGGTCAGACAGCTTTATAGCCTTCATCCTTCACCCGAAACACCCATTCAGTTCGCGCTAACAAGTCGAATATTTGCCGTGGAGATAGCAAAAATAACATAAAAGTAAAAACAGAATAATCGCTGTCCGTCCCAAATTCAAATTGTCTTGTTGCCTCCACACGTAAATACCGACACTTTTGCTTCTTGTCCAAACAGTTAGGTTTATCGAGACCCCAAAGGTTTTTGACCAAATGCCAGATACTGGCTTCAACTATTTGAAACTATTACACGCTTTAGTTGCGTCCGGTCAAAATGTCGTGAGAATCCGATAAACCCTGAAAGTGTACTAATACACGAATTCGATAACTTGCACTTACTGGGATGTTTGATAGTGCTTCCAAAACCACGAATATTGACAGTTGTCAAGGTGACTAGTCCAGCATCTCGAAAGTGAAAACATTTTCAGCTATTTTAACATTACTCTTCTCTCTAACCTCATGGACAAAACACTCACCAGGCGCTTTTTGTCGTATGTCATTGTCACTTTCTATAGCTCTACCTCTTAGTTTCTGGGGA
This sequence comes from Paragonimus westermani, assembly GCA_008508345.1. Lineage (NCBI taxonomy): Eukaryota > Metazoa > Platyhelminthes > Trematoda > Plagiorchiida > Troglotrematidae > Paragonimus > Paragonimus westermani. The sequence continues at coordinate 109,573 of QNGE01001606.1, forward strand.
GTTTAAGTATGGTTTGTATCTGATATGAATTATACGGTCTGTCCGGTGGATTCATTAGGGTGCAGCGCTGGGTTCGAACACAAGTAATCCTCTTTTGATAACCCTCTCAGCTTAGGTGCACTTTTCACCTCGAACTCTGCCGTGTCTACTTCAAGGCTGCTTGGACTGACGTCCTGAGTAATTGTAGGTTGGTTCGCTCCGAAACGTCGTTATTAGTTGAAGAAGGTGAAACTGATTCTCGTTTGTTACCTGGAAACCTAAAATGACCTGCACCAGAGGGTGTGACTGCGAAGAATATACTCAGTCACTTGTTTCTCACTATTGGCAATCAAGAATCCCTTGTTAATTAAATTGTCTCAATGAACCCAGAGAGGACTAATAATGCAGCAAGTATGGTCATGATAAAGATCATCGCATTCATCACCATCACTCTCCCCAAAGACCGCAATAAATCAGTAGTTAGCGCTGACACCTAAGTGCGCTGTAATCAAAAGTGGTGTAAGCCATATCCAGGAATAACAGAAGGAAGCTGGAGAAGACCAAACCACTAAAACCAACAATTTTAATGCGCGGGCATTCAACCTTAAGTTACTTACACCAAGCAAATAGAAAATCAAACCAAAAAAACGTAAGACGACATCAACAAGACAGCTTCCTTAAGCTTTCTCTGTCCTTCCTCAAAGAATACTGACGGCTTGGGCTTCGAACGACTGGATTTCTCAATGGCACCTACATTATCTCCGTGGGATCAATCTTAATGGCCAGCACTTGTATGTCTTCACCTGGACTGTGACCCCCTTTAGGTCACTGAGCGATGTGCACATGGAAACAAAGCGTGGCGTTTCACTTACGCCTAGACTACACCCTTTCATCAAACCCATCATAATTCATTGACTCACTGCTGCTCGGGGGAGGAACATCAGGGCAGAACAGACAGAGTTTCACCCTGTGATGGGATGCATAGATCGCATTTTTACTCTCGGCTGAATTCTGAAGCACGTCATGTGTAGCGCGGTATTTCTCGGCCATAAAGATGAGTTTGATTCGGTGGATTTATCTACACTTTGGAGTCGCCTACACGTAGGGGTGTACCGACCAAGTACGTGAACATGCTGTCGTCGCTTTATTCACATACTACAGCCCAGGTTAGGGTGTACGGTGTACTGTCTGACAGTTTTCGTGTCAGGAGTGGCGCGCTTCAAGGTTCTCCCCTTCCACTATTACCGTTAAATTCTGTCATGTAAGATTGTCTGCTGCACTCACAAGATGCTGGCGTGGACCGCCTATTTGGTGAGAAACTGCATGATCTTTATTATGTTGATGACAATGTGCTGCTGTTTGACACTTCCCAAGCAGCACGAACAATACTAAACTCTATTTGGCGTTCTGTTGAATATTCCGAAATGCGATTGGCAGTCTCGAATTGTGAAGCGCTATTGCAAGATTCCTGAGATTATGCAGATTCATTGTTAGATAATGGAGCCATGGAAGTTGTTGGCCGGTTTATATAACTGGAAAGCCGCATCAGGGACGGTGGAGGTGTAGGGTGTGAAATGGAAGTGCGTATCTCTTGAGATACGGCTGTGTGCGCTAATCAGAGACAGCTGTGTTAAGAGAGAGGTATTTTCCTGATGTTTGAGGGCCGTATATACAATGTGACAGTGATGGCTGTATTACTGTACGGCAGCGAAGTTTAGCCATTCAGAGTGTAAGATGTGAGCCGTCTTCAGGTATTTGACCACCTATCTCTGTGTTCACTCTGTCGTATCGGGCGGTACCAGCGAGTAAGCAACGAGGAGATTAGGAAGCTGGTGTTTGGCACCGATTGTCAATCAATTGCTCTTTTTCAGTCCTCGCATTTGCACAGACTGATGTGTTCAAGTCAGGTATCAAGGATACCAGCTAGTCATCGACTACATCAAGCATTCTTTGCCGACGTTGCAGCCAACTGATGCAATTTGATGTGGTCTTCCTTTCCCTTACGGCCGTGTTGTTTGTTTGCGAGGTGTAGGCATCTTGATGTCATATGTTTGGATATAAAAGTAGCTTGTCTGTAGTGGTCCAGTCTCTTCTCGTCCCCCTTTCTTTCTTCTTCCTTCCTATATAGGGTTTCCTCTTTTTTCTTCGTAGTTGTATGGCAGTTAACCACCAGTTTGAACCAGCGATTCGTTGCTGACTGTGATGGTGATGATGGTTCTAACCAACAACATCAGTGACTTCAAACTCCCATGTCGTGTGAAAATATCGTATTTAGCTTTCTCAGTGGTGCAGTTAAGTCCCTAAACACGTAATCCTCCGGTCTACCTGCAATTTTCTTCCAACGTTGGCAACAACGCTGAACAAAACTTGGTGTTACAGATGGTTCGTTTGCTTACAAATTATGCAATCTCAAAAGGTGAAGATCGTACACTTCCATTGTTTCTTATCTTGGTAGCAAGCTTGAACAGTTCCCGAGTGCTTGCAGACAGAATTCCGCTTTATTCGTATCTTTAGCCAAGTAGGGGAGAGCTAACTAGTGAAACTATGAAAAATGGTCAGATATCGAGAGTCCACAAGCACCTTCATTGAGAATGTACCTGGTCAATGGTTCATAAAGTAACAGTGAGTCCACTTATGTCTCATGTACTCTGCCTTCAATTTACAAATGGTTGTGTATGCAACACCACAAATGACGAGGATTGGTGACTGCACTAATAGCTTTGATTATACCTGTGGACACTTCGCCTGTAGCAGTAAGGACAAAAGATGTGGCACCGAATGAAGCCAGTGGCAGTCTCAAGTGACCTACCAGCAGTTAAAAATGATCCCAATAAAAATTGATTATGTAACGAGAATTTGAACTTGGGAGATGTAAGATGTATATCAAACAGTCCAGCTACCATTCACTCAGCACACCATGCTTACCCATTATCAAACATCCTATTACCTAGCAGAATCTTCATATTGAGATCCTTGGAATGTCTTCCAAAACGTCAACCAGCATAGATATGAGAATGAAAGCAGGATATTAAACGAATCTATCAAAAATCAACCGTAAAAGCTGCAGACAACTGCGCAACTTTGTATCAAAGTGGGCATACGTTAACTCCAGTGGGTTGATTCATTTCACGTAAAGTACTCTGTATTGAAACCAAACGCAGGCACCTTATGGAGTGACCGGATCAAAAGATATTGCTTGATCCGAAATTGCTGCTACCGCTGGCCCAAAAAGCAATGCCGACGCTTTACTGTCCGCTGTAATATAAACCTAGGAGCAATATGGCTTCACGTGGCCAGAACCCTGCTCATTCTCGTCATACGTTTTTTGCAAACCCTGGACTCTACGAAGAAAACCCTATAAATTGCTAAAACTAGAGAGTTAACTGTGTATCATAATTAGCAAATCTGGCATCTTTATTGGATTGAACATTATCGAAATATAATTGGATGAATTGCAATGTTAACTGACTTGTTGTGGAGAATGTTTTGTTGAAATTTTGATGGGATTATTCGAAAACCGTGTGTATCAGATGGTACATCTAAAGTTGAACGGTCACTACACATGTTGTGTTGTCTATACTAAACACAGAGGCCACTTTGAGTAAATGAAATATACTTATCATAATTAAAAACCGCTCGGCGGTTTTGATGAGTTACACTACCAAATAACTGATCAATGAAAACATACAGTGGGATAAAAGATGCAAATCGAAGGCTGAAAAATCTTGGTTGCACCGCTTTAGTTAATACTTATCCATCAAAAGTTCACAAGTATACGAGTGGTGCGATATGTCTTATGCATTCTACTACGTCCGCACAATGCGACCAGTTGACAAACCTGCTTTCAGTCTCGGTGACTGAAAAGCGAGCGTAGAACTGATTACTTGTATTCTCAGAGTCCGCTACGTTACTGTAAAACGACATGCAGACTGCAGATTTGCTGAAAAGTTGTTAAGAAAAAACTGTGACAGTACAGCCCTTTTTATCACCATGACACCAAAGATACGACAGAACTGTTAAGAAGGGAAGCACAAAGTTCCAAGCGAATTTTTGATTAGCGCGGTCTGGAATGTGTTTAACAGTGCCTTCGGAAACCTCGGGATGTTCTTAAAATTGTGCATAACCTATCATGTCTGAACCCGATGCCACTTTTCTGCCTTTCTCTACTTGAAAGGTCAAAACTACGGCTTCTTTGGAGGAAATTTCGGAAAAACTTCGCTGTTTGCCCATTGCTGGCTTAACGAATCACCCACGACAATCGATGCGTTCGTGTGTGCAGTGCAGCTATTCCTTAGCGCGTATTCCAAAATGCTCCGTTGCTGTTGTTTTGGGGTATTTTGTAACAGATCCCTTCGAAGAAGACTTAAAGGCGAAGCTGTAATCTAGTCAATTTATCCCCAAAGGCACAAGTTTCCCCAAAAGTTCTTAAAAAGTCGCGCCAGTAAGACAGCGACCTGAAAAGTGAGCTGTACAAGGAAAAGCTTATATCCTTGAGCTTGTATCCTTCAGTGTTTTGTCGCTGTGGTGGTCACTTGGTGTTTACCTTCTAGATAACGAATTCTCCGGATCATTCTAACCATTTGCTGCTCAACGGGGGAAAATACAACGTGACGGAGTCACCCTGTCAAAATAGAGGTATAACAAGGCATAAATGAATAGAAACATAGCCTTTTCTCGTTGTGTTTTTGCAAGGCTTGGAACGCTCCACTCAGTTATGGGGATTCTTTCGATTCTGAGGCGATCTCTATGACTCGTTTTAAAGGAATTCTTACAGCTCCTGCTTTCTACTCCCGTTTTCAATTCACTAGTTCACGGATCTTCTGAATTTGCTGGTTAATCACGTTTTGCATCCTGTGAAGAGTGTACTCTGCCTTTTGTCGCTCATGGGTGAACCACATGTTTCAGCTTGAGGTTCGTCGGTCATTTAATGCCTATTTCAAGGACCAAATATCTGGAACAGTTGGAAGCAAATTACTGTCATAAGGTTTGCCTATTTTATGAAAAGTTTTAAAAACCAACTCACTTATGCAAAATGTAATTACGTTCAATAAAAAAGCAGCTAGCAATTTTGAAAGGTACACACCGTTTCAGGAGTGAACCAAACCATGATACGGTGAAAGACAATGCGCAATTCGAACTTGCAGGAATGTTCTAGTGGATACCTACTCATTTTGAACAGGCAAGTACGCAAACAATCTCGTATGCCTGTGCAATTTCCTATGACTACAAACTGCAACCGTGTGACTTTGTGTGCCAGGACATAGATTGGTTAGACAAGAAGTGTACAAAATATCGGGACTTTTATAATGAGACTATAGTCCCAATATATAGGTATACTTACGGTTGTATAAAATTGTGTAGTAGCCAGGCAACACAGTGGCCGCAAGAAAGTGAAAAGTTTGATTGTTTCAGTGAGTAAATCTAAAACGTCCTACTTGAATGTCGCGACAGCAGTGTGGTGGATGCCAAAAGAGCGGGCGCGCCCATGTGTCTGGGACTCACTTGGTTACTCAAATCTCTGACTGGGAAAGCTAATCAGTGAGTTACCGACACTAATTCTATTTTTAGCTATTATTCTGTCATTTTCAACCGCTCTTTCTTTTTTAACGTATGTTTATTCTTAGGAGTCGTTCCACGGAATTGTTGAGGTGGCCTACAGCCTGAGCCACAGTGCCATCTCGCCAAGCCTGTGGCCAATATGAGGTACTGGAGGGACATCAGAAATAGACTGCACAACTGTCCTATTTACGCTTTTGCTCTAGTGACGGAGTTGCGTAATGTGCAAGAGAACGGTAACTATGCGCAATGATATTTACGCACGAACGCGCTGAGAAGAAAATATTGCTATACGGTTAAGGTGTAAAACGTGGAGTAATCTAAACACAAAACAAACAATCACCAAACAAATACCGGGAAAACAGCCATTATAAGTCGTGAGAATGACGTGTGTGTTACACTTATTACAAAACGGGCACACGGTACCATTTTCAGCTTTTCACAGTTTGTTTTGAGGGTTCATTCAAAGTAGGGTTTGAAGAACTTATTGGTTTCACAAGCGTGAATTTTCCGGGCTTGCCTTGATCCCATTTGCTCGTTTATCTCACTTGTCTGCACATCTGAATGGATGAATACAAAAGAATGGTCAACAATCGGCTGCTTTGTGAATCAGTGAATTGTTCCATTCATACACTGCTAATTGTTCATTGGTGGAAGTCAAGTTCACTGACTATTCGAGCTATGAAGCTCACTGAGCATCTTGGCATCAAAATAAGCAAGGTGTCACATGGTCCTCTTCCTCCAACGGCTCTAAGTAGCCCTTACAGGAGCCGTCTGAAGGTCACTTCATTGAGTGCTAGCACGGCGTACGCTGGTAGCGTGTTTCAGCCAAAGAAGTCTGTTTGACACAAAAGAAATTCAGACAAAGTTTTCATGGTTGGTGTTTGAGAACAGTGGGAAGATGGCCACGGAATCTGTACTAATTCCAAAAGAATCTACTCTGATCTCCTCCACACATCAACCTCTGAAATGCAGCGCATCCCAAGAGTCATTGTAAAGTAGCCGACAACGCAGGGTATACGCGTTCACTTAATCTAGCTACTGGTTCAAGAGAGGCTACTTATCTTAGCAACCATATGCGTGGTCTTCCTCTGCACTTTTTCATGTTGAGACACCTAACTTTGCGGATAGCAATACCCCATGTAACACATGGCCCACCGCGACTGAACGGTTTCCTGCGGGTTTCGGTGGGCCATGAGAAAAATAATCGAAACAAGCATCCCATGAAAGANATCACACATGCATTCCTCTGCAGGTTTCCCCAGTGTTCATCAAATTGTGGTGCAGTGGCTACAACGTCGATGACGAAATTTTCTGAACACTTGCATAACGAACCGCATGTTTCCGATGAACTTGTGTAAACTATCCAATAAACTTTCCATGTTTACGGATATTTTGGAAAATTCTTTATGGGCGGCGGTAGTAAGCCTGGAGCGCGTAACAAAAATGAAGGGGAATCCGTTTTTTGTAAAAGGGAATTTTGCGGACCGCGTTGAAAGCTTCGCTGGCGATATTTTCCCCTGGCCCGCCGTGGCCCGCGCGGGGCCCATGCGGGGCCCTAGTCTCACTGCCCGCCTTTGGCCCGCCTCTGGCCCGCCGTGGCCCGCGCGGGGCCCGTGCGGGGCCCGCAACGTTTTGCTACTTGGGACAATGCTTCTTAGCCGTACTCCATTCTCAGACAAACATGAGACGAGAAGAGTGAACAAAAACTTTTTCTGGAAACCTTTTTGAAGGATCGACGAACTGCCTGAGCATTCACTCAAATTTTTACACAGGTCTGCGTAGTGAAAGCTTTTTTCAGTGTGCTAGACAACAACACCACAAGTTCTTGCCGGCCAGTATACTGCGTTAGCATATATTTACATTTCTTATATGTTGTGACATTCAAGCCGTTCTTCTTCACCCCGAATGCCCGTAACACTTACTGACCAACTTTGGGGCAACGTTGAGACACCGGGGAACAGATTACTTCCGCAGTTGCTGGCCAGCAACAGTCCTATAAAATTCCGTAGGATTGTTGCTGATGATCATGAGTGGTCCTTAGGCCGCAGGCTTATATCACATGATCCATAATGAAATTCGTCTGCGTGTTCAGTATGTTTATCTAAGGATCATGTGTATTGTTAGGAATCGTTAAAAGTGAAAAACTACTGCACTCGTTGCAGTCCAAAAAATCTTGTCGAGTGTACGGTAGAACAATCAGATATAGACAGGACTACTGTAGAAACATTTCCGTTTTGTGAAAACTACAAACTCAAGAAAGTACCGTGTTATGATCCATATTTTGGGCAGAATGAAGGAGACATCAGATTGTTTGTGGTCGCACATAGTTGGCTACAGCTCATTGCAGTCTATCTATCCTTAGATATCATATGGATTTCACTACGCCCATACGTCCCAACCATGTACCAATAGCCAACATCCTGTAAAAACGTAACAATAAACAGCCATGACTGACCGTCCCAGTGAGTCATGCACACTTTTTACACAAACGCCGCTAACAACACACAGCTCCGTTATACAGTTCAAATTCAATCATTACGTGATCGCTGATGTGAACAACAGTTGTAACGAACATACCAGTTACAATATACCTATTTTAAAAGTTGACAACTATTGAAGGTCAACGCGTTACTAAGACATTGGTAAGGGACAACAAAGTTGGAGAAGTAGTAAACACAAAAATGATTCATCGCGTTAGAAATCGGATTCACAGTGATAAATTTGATTACATTTCTGAAGCAAAATGTATTCGGTCATGAGACGAGCTCTTCGTCTTTTTAACAAAAAAAATCACATCGAATTTGAATACTAGTAGTAGACTTCGATTTCTCCAGTTGCAGTGGGTGAAGAAATTCCTTCACTGTCCTCTCTGAATGATACATGGCGCAGAAATTAAAATCGCCAAAGGTCTAGGTCGTTGGCTCACATTTGTTTGTTTTAACTGGCCGATGATTGAGAATGCCCGTATTGTGTGTCACTTCCGAAAGTCGGTGTTGTAGTAACATGTAACGCGCCGTCATTTTGTTTTGCCACATATACTCTTCCACCCTCCCTTTCAGGCCCTCGGGTTGGCTGCGTCCGCGCAACGGGCTGAGGAGGGCGACCAACCAGAACCTGAGGTCGGCGGTCACTGAGCGTGAGGCCACCTCTGATTGCTGGGAATTCCTGGACCGTATGACCCTGTATATATATGTGGACAAGGACACGTTGTAAAGAAGAATCTCCTGGTGTCTGTGTGGTTATTAATACACGTTGCCTGTTGACGCATGACTTTTCTCTCTCGCGAGACGAACCTTGTGCGTTTCGATTTGCAAATTGTGGATATAGTGTATGCTTTTACTGTGAGTGACTTTCTGATATACCACAGTGTTGTAACGCAGCGTGCTCTGACGCCATTTTTATTTTCGTTTGTATAGGTCGTGTGCATGTCTAACTGGACCGTTGGATTATGCTTGCTTCTGTTATCTCCCTTCACAGGACTATCGCCGGAAGCCCTACTTCTAAGGAACGCTGTCCCCCAATGTCTCCACGTTTCATAGAGTGGGGTTACGAGTGCAACGGGTACATGAGGCTAGAAAGTCGGGATTATCTTTTACAGTATTGCCGATGCCGTTGTCGTGGTTGTGTGTTAAAACATGGATTCCAAAATGATGTATGTATATATATGTGTACGATGATGCATATGTTTTTATCATATCGGCGTTTGAGGGTATTGGTTTACTTCGGAAAAAAATGATTATATTGCAGCTTTCAGGACGATTTCGTGAATCATGAACCTTACACTCTCTCACAGTTCCAGGTGCGTCTCCAGAGGTAAATGGAGGGTGTCGGCGCTGTTCACGTTCGTGGTACAAGCCGTGAGTCGAAAACGATTTTAAAGTATGATAAAGTGAACTGGCATGGTTCCTTAAAAGACGTTCAGATTTATTACCGTTGTATGCAGTATAAAAAGCTTAATAACCTATGTAGGGTTTTGTTTCGTTTCTCGTGGGTGAATTTCTGTTACCTTTTACGATTCAGATCTTGCGACGCGATTTCGTATGTTCTGAAGAAATACCCCTATGGTTGCGAGCTCTTTCGGTGCAGAGCATAACCACCATCTCAAATAGTTTGGTATGCGAAGCTCATCCTACAAATCGCCGGCTTATCGTCATTGGAGTGAACGATTGCAGAAGCCTTTTTGAGTGTGTAGCGGATGTTTACGGGAAGTCCACCACAACCACTGATGTTGGAAACACTGGACGCCAACTGAATCTTGCAATGTCAAGTGAGTTTGTTGTGTATTATTCGCAACGGAACATAAGGGAAACTCCAGCAAGTGCTGTCGGCGACTATTGTGGTAGACGTCGTGCGTACTACATAGGGTAAGGGCAATAAATTTATGAACATCTGCTTTCCATGGCTAACGCAAATTAAGCTATTCGGACGTTTTCCGCATTTTGTGAATGCGGATGCCACCCACTAGACAAACGAACACAAGTACTTCCCGAAATATTGCCTGATATTTTTAAATCCGAAGTTTTTATCACTTTCTAGTAACAGATGGCGTGAGACACGGCCGACTCGTGACGTACGGATACGTTCACTGTGGGAAGTATGCTTCACTACGTGAGCTGTTTGAAATTTTTCTAGAAATGGTGGGTGAGTTCATTGCGATGAAGACGTTTCGCCATGGCTAACATGGCTGTCCAAGTGAGGGCAGTCTGTGAGGTGTTCGTCTACCACATTCTATTGTGTTACTTCCATGTACGTGACGCCTTTCAGAGACGTATAACTGGAGAAAAATCGTTTGTCGCCTTCGCCAAAAGAAAAATTCTCTTCCAGTCATCTCTTCAACCGAACGGCTACTGCAGACAACGAGCAAAAGTAAGCGACTGGGATGCCATCAGCCGACCCGATAAGAAGTTTAAGAATCATGCGTTGACATTATATCAAGCTTAAGTGGGTTGGTCAATCGTGCGCAGGACGACGCTGTCTCTTTCGGCAATCGTACGAATAATAGGGTGGATAATGTCAACTGACGGTTAAAGAAGAGAACTTACCCAATGGATTCATTGGCAGACCGTACGAAAAATATGGATCCACAACGAGTAGCTAGTGCGGAAGTATAGGGTGCAACCGACCAACGGATACGACCGTCGTAAAGTTGTTGATCTTGACTTGTACGCCAGGAACATTCTTCACTGAATAATCTAGTTCGCAAGTCACCTTGTCCAAAAATATCTGAATGGACAGACCTAACGACCCCATTCTAAAGCAATAGCTGACTGCATGTTTAGCGGTTCTGTAGTAGTGACGTAGGAAATTGGAGCCTCATGTGCCACATGATAGCGAGGCTTTCGTCATGGATAGCTTGCAGGGCACACGTGAGTGTCATTTCTATCTTGCGATGTGGCAATCTATGTACTCTGTGCACGTCGTACATTCCTTTTATTCGGAATGGTGAGGAGGAAGATGTTGCTTTATGCCGTGTATAAGGGCCAAAATAGGCTGGTATGGCCACAAGTGTTTACCAGATTCCGGGACTGTATATATTCTACCGGAAAACGTGACTTATACCGTCCTTCTGCTCGATGCCTCTACGAGACTTGGCAGTATATCACCCTTTATGAATGGACGGTTGTTACACCTTTAGTCACATGACTATTAGAGTCGAAAGGTGGATGTACAGTCTGAGATTCGCGATTGTCTCAAACTCGCTAGCTTCCGTCATCTTGCCTAGTGACAGTGTAATTACCACTGGCTGTATTCTGTGTCCACCTAACCTTCCAATATAGTGAGCGTAATTTTTGTAACCTATCAGCCAAACAACTGCGGGAATTGTATGATATCAGAAATGCAACATCTAGTCAGTAATTCAAAATAAATCCGGTCCGAATACATAGCCTTATCAAGGGGTTTCTTATAAAAGCTTACGCCGCGTTTCGCGCGTGCATTATGGAAACAAATTGGGAAATATCAGATGATGTTTTGGTGAGGTTTACAACAGCCCGGGGACGTTAACTCTGTACGGCACAGTACTTCCAAGGTCAAGGCACACACTGTTGAACAGGTGGTTCATACATTAGCAATCTGTTTTCAGCAGCAGCCAAAACCCCGTTGATGGATGTACTAAGGAGGGGTCCTATTCAATCATAAACTTCCATATGATGTTTCAGGTAGCATTAGCCAGAGAAGGTACCGTGTCTTAAGATTACATGTCAAGTGTCGTCAGCCAACGGCGATGGCTCAAAAACCGACACTTCTCTGAACATGCGTCCGGTCGAGTGGTCCATGCGTTCCCCGCGGAAGCATATGCGTCCCCACCTCGCCCACATCATGAAAAAATTCTCTGCACTTTTTTTCGGGAGTATCCACATGGAATAATGGTCAAATTCTTCGCCAATACACCTTCTCCATCTTCCAACTACTGTTTTTTGGCACGACCTTGAGCAACAGTCCAGCGATCACCTTGTGGAGTCCAAATTGATGTAACAAATCAAATATTTTATCAAATTGTGCAGACCCCGAGCACTGTTTTCTCTGAACTATGATGGTCGAAGTTTCCTGCCTAAACTCGAATTTTCTCTTCATACAATGTCTGTTTTTGTCTGTTTTGTTGCTCTACTCACATAGTCGACTCGTTGTACAATTTTCAAACTTGGTGTTCAAATATCTATATGCTTACAAATCATTACGTTGATCACGCTCTCGTGAGTGTTTTTCTCACAAATACGCGAGGAATATATCATTATTATTATTAATAGTATTATTGTTATAACAATGATGTCCAGTGTATCATCAAGGGCAAACGGTTCAGTACCGTTAACGTTTTACCTATCAGGTGGAAGTGAAACCTAGTTGCGGTTTGCAATCCGCGTAAACTATGAAGTCCGGTTCGTACATAGATGACGCCGTGCATTCTAAATGATGAACACACCAGCCACTGTCCAAACATAAATCTCGCATGCGCTCCCCGATGTTGTTTTTGGGCGAGTGTAGTTTATTTCATCACCGTGATGGCACACGGTCGTTCAGTTGACGCAAAATATATAATTTATGGTAAGTTCCTTCGCTGTTGATATTGGATCGCCCCCTTTGGTATGTGCTCAGTTGCCTGACACCAGAAAGGAACGAGACATCTGAAGGGACGCGGCTGCACTGTTTATTGGACGAGCGAGACAAAGACTTAGACCGCAGAAGCTAAAGATTTATAGGACATACCATTACAATAGACGGTTGACAGGCACGAAGCGAATCAGATGAGACAGTCGTATATGGCAGTCAGGGAATCAGAACAAATCACGTTACAGGGGGTATCAAAAGGCAGCCGCTAGAAAAGACACTGACCAGATAGCGCAAGGGCGTTTGACCGCACACCTGCAATCTGATTGGCTGGGACCCACGACCATAGCACCCGAACTGGACCGGCCGATCGATGTGGCATGTTGCCTTCTAGATGTCTCGTTAGGAGATGCGCCCCCAACAGTTGACTTGAGATGGAATGAAAGCAAATCTAGTGAAGTGTTCTTTATTGTAAACTGGAGCAAAGCATTCGTGATTCATCATCTTCGAGGATGGTGTTGGTTGTAAGACTAAAGTGCTGTCTAAGATAGAGGAAAAACCAACTCGTGAAAACCGATGTGTGGAACTGTGTTGATTTCAAGTGCACCGTCTGAAGCATTATCAACCTGGTTTCCACAGTACTCGGAATACCTAACGAAGTGACCCATTCTTTGGCTGACCAACAAGTGAAACCTATTGTACATACCTCTGCCAAGCTGAAAATTGGTAAGCTAAATTTTATTAACGAGACCCGACCGTGAAAACTCAGAGCTTCTGCTGAATTCGAACCAGCCGCAGACACAGCATGCCTGAACGCGGCAAACGCTATATCAGCTGAGCTATGGAGCCACACCAGGAGTTCGCCCACTTGATATTTGGGCTCTGTGTTGCACGCGTCTCACCGAATCATACGAAATCCACCAAATGATCCAGGGTACGGATTGCCCAGGCAGGATTTCCCAAAAAGCTCACGTCGGAATCCACTAATGCCACCGCTGAGCGTAGAACTCTTACTACTAACAAGTAATGCCCCGTTGAGGCACGCTTTGTCTGTCGCTAGGTCGAATCCAGCCGAAGCCCTGAGATTCAACTGTTGGGTCACACAAAACACCAGGCAGGAAATAAATACGAATAACACAGAAGCCCAGTGTATATTACGCGGGGTACGATAGGCCGGCCGACGCCGGACAAAAATGACACACGGACAAAGTTGAAGGTTCAGGATCCGTTCGTCGAGCGCGTGCGCAATCCAGCAGCGTGTACGGCGCTACTAGCCCGCGTAGGCCAACACGTGTGCAAACAAACAAACGCAATCGCGTGCCGCAAGCAAACGGCCGGCGTAGATCCTAACGGTGCTGCTGTATACTCGTCAAGGCTGCCTGTGTACCTTACATTCACGCCAGGACTCAATCTGCGTTCTGATTGGCCGCACCCTCAGTTTCCAACGCCTCACTCGTCGACGCTACCGCTTGTAAATGCGACAATACAGTATGTACTCCTACTGAGTCACGTGTTCTTTCTAACGCCCCTAGGGCACACTACTGATTGAATCTGAATAGAGACACAAAACTGGCGTCGCGTTAAACGAACCTGTCCGATAGCTTCTGATCTGCACCCTCCTGAATCTTATTGGCGTGATGCCGCCATACAGCCAACCGAAAGTGACTGAACACAGTGGCAGACCACATGCACAAATTACTTGGATTTACCACCGACTGGTACTACTTACATTGAAAACCAGACGTTGAAGCTGCTTCGTCATTCGCTAGGCAATGAAAGACAACGTCACTTCGACCCACTTGAGTTGCAGTCACAAATTTTGCCAAACGATGCTTTCGTTATAACTGACTGAGAGCGGGGATGCAGAATGAACGTAAACACAGGAAGGTTCGTTTTTTCAGTTGAAACAGGACGCTCTGGAACTGCTGGAGCTGTTTATATCCCGTCCTATCCGAGCAGTCCGATCGTGTGATTATCCCAGTATCCCAAAAATAAGCCTGTAGGTGTTATTTTGACCCAACAACTCATCACTGGAATGAAGGATAATCACATCTATGAGACATTACTTATTCAGGTTACTGCTAAGTCATCCTGAGACCAAGCTGTTAGTCTTGCCAGGATCAAGTGTTCAGCAGTGAGAAAACGGACAGTCTTGACATCAGTAAGATACGACGTTCTCTTTCCACACCATTGACAACTTCCCCAATGGGATATCACTGTTGCATCAGCCGGCATAAGACAGACTATCAAGTATTTTCAGCTCATAAAATTGACCGCAGGTGCTGTGGCAAACGAGGACATTTTGCTCGATGCTGTAGATTCCGTCACGTAAGGCAAGTGAGTCAAGATACCCCGATTGATGGTTCGCCATCGTTATTGACAGGACACATCGACTCAATACCTGAGTCTCCTGACACTGTGAAACAAAGACAGAGTTTCGGAGCCCAAACTCCCTTCACTGGACATTCGAACGGTGGCCATTGGGGCACATCGCCGTAAAACAACCAGTGAGATGGAATTGGATTCCGCTTCTTCAGTAACAATAATCCCATCAAGTTTCTATGACAAAACTTGAAGTCATTTGCTTCTATATCCCTCAGTCCATAAGTTTAACAGTTGCTCAAATGCATGCGTTCGTATTGGACGCTTCAATGTGGTGGATCTATATATCGGGTCATCATCAGCAACTGTTGCCGTATGTCACATCTTCGAACAGTCGAACTCTGCTCGGTCGTAATGTAATGGTGGCCTTGAAAGTAACACCTCCCATTGATCACATGAGGATTATGGCAATCAGCACATCGATCCCAGGAAATACATACCCCAACTTAATCAAAGAAGCTATTGGCCGAATACTATTTGCTACTCACTGGATACGTCTCAAAGAAGGAGCACAACCATATTCCGTAATACAACCACGCTCGATTCCCCTGACGAAACGAAAATAAGTGAATGGTACCATGGAGGGAAAGGTTTTGAATGACTTAATCGAACAAATCAGTGGGTCAAAATGGGTTTCCCCTATGGTCACGGTGCTTAAAAAGACGGTGCGGTGCAAATATGCAATGATTTAAACGCTCTAAATAGTCAAACTGTGGTGGATAAATTCATACTTCCCACGGCTGATGAGCTATTAGTCGAGAGGTTCTTCTCAAAGTTGGATTGAAGGAAAGCACTTTTCCATGTGCCACCAATGCCAGAATCCAAGCACCTTACGGCCTTTCTGATATCCAATGGGCTTCACCAGTACAAAGTTTCACTGGTGACCCTCAGTTCAGCACCAGCTGCTTGGCAAAGTTCATGAACCACTAACTAGCTGACCTTCCCGGACGAGTCGCCAATACGGACGACATCTGCGTATTTGGCTTCACCAGGGAACAGCACGACCCTCGTTTACACTCGGCGTTACGACAATTGGATGAGCTTCATCTCCGATTAAACTTTGTGAAGTGCAAGCTTGAAGCGCCTGAAATCTAATTTTTAGGACACTATGTCTACGGATGGGATCCGGCCAAACGCAGAAAACATCCGAGCCATTACAGAGACTCCTGTCCAGAAGAATGCAATGAAAATTAAACACTTCTTAAGTATGTGCTCATATAATCTACGCTATCCACCAGACTTTGCCACTTTGGCGGAGCCATTGCGTACGCTGACAATGGAGAAAACCCCTTTTGAATGGAAATCATCACATCAATCTGCGCTCGATGAAGTAAAAAAACGCACCGTTTCCACTCCTGTTATGGTGGTTTTCGAAAAGCGATGCCTTATGTTTGTTTCTACAGACGCTTCAAATATTGGCCTGGGGGCGATCTTATCACAGACACCGAATGATAGGGATAACCTGATTGTACATGCTTCCCGGAAGCTTCCACCTGCGGAATTGTCCCATTCGGTTGGCAAAAAGGAAAACCTCGTCTGCGCTTGGACTTTTGAGAAATGGCACCTTTTCGTGGTCGGACGTTTGTTCACACTTTGCACAGATCATTCTGCACTTACAACCCTATTAAGCAGAAGAACGAATAGACTCAAACGGTTGATATTAAACCGCTGGTACGTGCGGCTATTAAATTACGACTTCCAAGTTAAATTTCGACCAGGCCGCGAGAATCAAGCTGCCGACAGAATTTCGCGTCTTCCTTTGGATGTAACTGACTACAAAGAAGAAGAGGAAGAGAAGTTTATGATCTCTGCGTTCAGTCCTTATGAATTGCCAGCCATCAACAGACAGAAACTTCAGTCGGCAAATGAAAGCGACGGGGACCTAAGAGAAATCAGCCAATATACCATACACAGCTGGCCTGCTGATAACGAACTCACCAGTATATTACCAGCTTTTCACGGTTTACGGCACAAACTATTGGTTGTTGATGGGCGCCTTATGCGGGGGCCTATGTTTTCAGCGCCGAACGAGCCCACGCCCCAGATCACAGCATGTGCACACGAGGGTCACCCGGGAATAGCTTGAACGAAACGCAGGATAAAGGATCTGTTTTGGGGTTCAATAATATCAACAATGATAGAGGAATTCGTTGGTAATTGTGCCGCCAACCAGAATGCTGATGAAAGTTCCAAGCCAGCTGACGCACCGGAAAAGCCTGTCGTCTACCCAATGAAACCTTGGTCCAAGGTTGCTACTGACATCATGGGCCCATTCAGCTCCGCACATCAACAGCAGAACTGCTCAATCGCCACATGTTTTCACAGCAAACGGCCTGAGGTCCAGCTTTGTGGTGAAGTTTCTACTGCCGGTATCTTACGACGGTTGAAACATCTGTCCGCCCGCTTCGGGTTCCCGAAAGAAATCGTGACAAACAATGGACCACAGTCTACTAGCCACGAGCTTGATCGTTTTCTACAGCTGAACGGACGGTACCGAACAACTCAGCTACAAAAGGGATGGTATAATATTCATTGAGAGAGAGTACACAAACAGCATAGATGTCCGGCATGCCCTGGGAAGATGCAGTGGTGGAAGCCCTATTGACTCACAGAACCTCACATCATAGAGCAACTGACAAAACACCGGGAGAGCTGATGGTTGACTGACTGCTACAATGAAGTTGAGTGCTGCGCACTCGATCCCAGAAACTACTGATCCTAGTCAGTTGGAGCGACGTCATAACTACCAGTCAACCTACAGAAAACTAGCGCCAGCAGTACAGCCCGGGACATTCGTCCGCTTGAAAGTGCGGCAATCATGCAAAGGTCAACCGGTACTGTCGCGAGCGACTGGAGTGGCTGGGACCTGTGGGTCTAGAAAGTACGTGCTCACAACCGGCCACAAGGTCAACAACAGACAGCTCCACACCCCACGTGGGAAAACAGACGCACACAAACTGCCAAATCAACCCTGTGTGGTCCCTGAAATACCAACTCAACAACGTAACTCTGCACGTCAGGACACAGAGCACACGCTACAGCTTTGATGGACTTTTGAGTTAAGACGAAGATGGTGTTGTACACGCATCAAGGCAGCCTGTGTGCCCTACACTCGTGCCAGGACTCAAGCTGCGTTCTGATTGGCCGCACCTTCGGTGGCCAACGCCCCTCTCGTCCACACACTTAAAATAACGCTACCGCCTGTGAAATATGACAACATAGTATGTGCTTCTACTGAGCCACGTGTCCCCTCTAGCGCTGTTAGTGCTTGTAAGGCATTCTGCTAACTGAATCTGAATTGGGACACAACAGATACTATGTACAACATGAACCAAGCTTTCGGGAAGGGTTTCACAAGTCGCACAACAAATAGACCGTTTCTATCCCCAGGTCACAACAACGCCCACTTGGGGTGCTAATGGCCGTGATCAGAGTCATTTGTAGTCAGTGATATGTGAGACTAATTCCACGTTACTCACAATAGCTCGAAACCTTCCGCGCACTATTATGGCCGATAATGATGAAAAAATACTTTGTTTGTACAAAAACTGCTGAGGTTTTCTTTCGGGTTTTGTCTGCTGCGTACATCAAAAGTTTTTATGGCTTGTGAGTCAGTTGCCGGAAGAAACCAAGGGAAATTCCCCAAGAACTATGCAGAAATGTCTGAACGCAAACCCTGTCCATTGTGGTGTCTAAAGCCTGCCACGTCAAACTGCTTTTTCTGTCGGTGGTGAAGCATTCACCAGAGTACCTCGTGGTACTCGGCCGATATTTCCGCCACTCGGTAACTTTTTTACTTACATGGTTACCATACACCTCTGTGAAATCAAAATTCACGCAAGAGATGACCATATTTTGTCAGTCATAAAGAAGGTTTCTATATGTTGGTGACAGAGTTAATATGTCCCGCGTACCCACAAAGTGAAGACGAACGGTAACACAAACCGGGGAACTATGAGACCAGCACGCCAAATAGATGAACCTATTGGTTGTCATGTTGTCAGCCGCCAGAATTCATAGGACGTGCAACCTAGTAATATTAATAGCTTGTTGCGAGTTACTTACAGGCGACGCAAAACGACAATAATTAACTGGTACCGCAAACCTGAGATCTGCTAGCAAAAAGAGTTTGACGTGGAAGAAAAGGAATAGATGTTGCAAAAATTGACGCATGCATCAGAAAAGCGCATGGTCTGCTTTCCCCGCAGATTTCGTCAAGAATGAAAGATACATCTAGAAATTCGCCTCTTACAAGGTTGCATATGAGTCGAAATAGATTGTCTTCGGCGAGGGAAGGCGAGAAACTCCAAAATCCGGTGCATGACTTGACATATTCTGGCGCTGGACTTCGTCGTTGTCTGGGAACCGTTCAGAGATTGGGAGTCTCACAAGTTGTTCGGCCAAGACGAGGTTTTGTGCGCCCGCTCGTCGCAGATTTCCCTGCACAACAGATGTTTATGGGATCAGGGGAAGGGGCGCGGCTTTAAGTGTTAAATGAGAAAATGTTGAGTGACCATATTTACTATGATGAATAACGTGTGCGTAATTTTTTGATGGAAACCTCGCACGATATTGATATTACGCGTTGGTTAATAAATAATATGACACCATCAACAAGTTGCTGCGGTATTTCGCGATTCACGCGTAATTCACTCAGGCAACCAGAATACTAAGACAATGAATGGGAATGCCCCATTAAGTGTGCGTGTTCTAAGTACAGCTCATATAAGGTCATTCTGCTGGATTTACTAATAGATGCCACTTTCCCATTTTCCAGCGATCTGATGTCGGTTTCACAACGTGACTTAACCACCGTTTATTTCATGCAGTTTTGCCTTTGCGGGAACTCCGCCAAGTTAAGTTCGCTCTCTTATACATTTGCGTACTGTCCCATCTATACGGCTTATACTGCGAATGGTTTGATCAAAATTTTTGAAGCTAACTACACATGCTACTAGCTGTTTCGCCAAACATCCTCATACGTATTCTCCCTATCCACCCGATTATATGTACATTCAGATTTCTTGGTGAGCAGGACTCTGTCTGACCCACATGAACATAGATTTGAATGGATACACGGCGCCTAATATAATTCTTGTGTTGTATTGTTCTTAAGCACTCTCAGTTTATTCATTAACATCGAATGAAATAACGATGCGCTTTGTGGCTGAGGCACGGATTTTATATGGATCATATATGCTTAAGACAGGTTGGGCATCCACGAGCTGGGGATGGCTTGTGAACAGTCGATAATTTAGATGGCTGGAAACGTTTAACTCATGACTGAAACTCCTTCAGGCCGGAAAACCGTTCGCCAATGCGATAGAATCAAAAGCAGACTGTGCTTGAAAACAAACGGAGCGGAAACGAATATCTCGTGGATGAACGTTACTTAGACACAAGTCGATATTACGTTTGAAGGCACTTGTGCCCTCCGCAGCCACTAAGTTTGAACGTCTTTTCTAGGAGGTGATCATTTTGGCGCCCCTCCTCGTTTTTCAAATGTAATCACCAGAATTTCAGGCAACGTAGGTTCAGTATATCGAGTATAAACGCCCAGTTTTATCAAGGCAGTTGGAGCACACCAAAAATTTCAACCTCTTAATGTCCTGATGAAAAATATTCTACTATTTTTAAGAGCGCAGCCAATGTCAAACCAACTCTTCACGGTTTACAACTGCTTTCATCACGAATATCAGGTTTGAATATGTGCTCATCTACCTTAAAAATGCTCTTTTTAGTGGCATTTTAGAGGCGTTCGTGAGATGGAAATTTGCGACCACGTCATGCTGGTGTCTCGTTTCGGTAGCAGAAACTATTCGATTGACTGTCTTGCATTTATTGCTGCTTGCAGCTTCTTTATCTATATGAGCTTCATACATTTTCTGCTCTCTTTAAGGATTTAAGTTCCAGCATAATGTCAGAAATTATATACCCTTTAGGAGTAAATGGAAAAACATCGCTGATAAGCATAACCTTATCCCCTACACAGTTGTATAGGACACATGCATATATGTAATACATATAGAGATTACATATTTGTCTGCTGGCATGTGCACTATTCATATCACCCACCTTTACGCGCACGTATACATAAAGGCTAAAGTGAGTGAATAGATTTCACACTGCGCCAAACGATCCTTTATCTCACTAAACATGCTTGACTGACGGTATACATATTTTCCTTTCCGAACACAGCCGTACAACTCAGCTTGTTCTACAATTATCTGTCCAGTGAACTACTGTCGCAAATATTTTCGGGACGACTGTTCCTTGTGCTCTAGAGTCTATTTCTTATTTTTGAACAAGATGATTGTGGCGCTTGAACAATACAAGCAGTTCTTCGAGCAGGTTCTTATTCTGCGACCAACCATCTATCCCACGAGCAAGCTTTTAAAGTACATTATGTACGTGTGTCAAGTCCTGCAACCCCACTGTCCTCCTCATCGGTACCATCTTGTGGTCTGTTGAACCCGTGATTTCAAACCCAAATTACCCGCCTCAACGCAGCCTATGTAGGCAAGAGCTTAACAGCGGCATGCAGTTGGTTTGCTGACTAATGAGCCACCAATAATCGTATTTTTGTAGTCTGATCATCTTCCGTTCTGTAACACTCTTTTTTCGCAGTATGTGTATGGTGAAGCACGTCAAAACGAATACCTTCATCAAAGTTCACTTTTCATGTTGCGGGCAATTTCTTCCAGCTGTCGAAACACTGCGGCCCCTGTATTCAACACATCTCCTTTGTTGCAAAAACAAAATTCAAATTACGAAGTGATTGTTATCACCCTGAATTACCATAGGAAGCCTAATGCTGTAACGTACCACTACTGAGGCTATTGGAATTAACCTCCTATCTTGTCGGCATGTAATTACCAGGCATCGCCCCCCAGAGTCCTTTTACTCCTTTGTCTGCAATCTATCGAACTGGATGGATTATTTGGTGCAACGTTTGGCGTGATTGACTCAGGTGACGGATCTTGTGATTAAGAGGCGAACCTGCTTCTACACCTACGTTGACAGTATATTCTGGACTGTCATCACCTGGTTTGGAGGGCATTCGGTCTTTGAAACGTGAGTGAATGGCCACAGAACGCCGTCTCTACCTCCCAAATAACCATCTCATAATTTAACAGCGCTGTTGCTTGCAACACGCACTGCTGTATCGAAACCTCCAAAGTTTAACTATGTGCCATATTTGGTTTCATGGTTAAAATCACATCGTCGGCAACACAAGTCGTTTTTTCCAGTTTATCTGGCATTCACACTAGATTTTTCTGAAAAAGTTTGTTCAGCACTTTCAATCTTAACCTCGAAAGCAGCCGCTGAAGACACAAAGTGAGTTTCAAGCATAGTAAAAACTAAATTCTTCATCCAACACCAACTGCCAGTATGACAAAGACAAGCCAGCCTCGGTGAAAATGGACTCAGTTCAGTTCAAGCAGTGTATTCTTTAGAGACGACAAACTTCATTAACTTCCGTGGAAGATGGCGTTCGGCGACCCGGCGGAAGTCCGTACGTGAATACCACGAGAATTTACATCGTTATTGCGGCCTGGCCGACCCAAACCATCAACTCATCTACCGGCCCTATCACCGGCAGTTACATGGAACTGTTCAACCCATTTCCAACCTTTTCAAGGATGAATATCGGAAATCATCTGGAGCGTACCACAACCGGTACGACATTTTCGGCCAGGAAAAACTGACAGTTTCGGCTATAAAACGCAAAGCCGTGTAGGAAACTGGGCAGTAATCACTGAACAGTTGACGTATCTATGACATGAGAAAACCATCCTGATGAAAAGTCATGAAGGTCCATTATCTGAATGGCATCCAAATGAACGACTAATATAGGATTACTTTTCGCCACAAGAGAGCGATCTCATAGAATTTCTCATTATTCGGATTGCTCATTGATACATTTGCTTTCCTCAACAAACATTTTTACCCAATTTCGCACTTTCAGTTGCGTATCGGGCTGGTTCGCGGTTAGTGTTTGGAGATAATGTTATTATGACAACGAGAGATGCGCCCTAATCCAGCTGGCATCACCGTCACTTGTCTCCGTTAAGAAGGTTGGCCTGAATTCCCATTGATACAGATGCACCTGAAACACAGTTCATTGCTGACATGCTTGAATGGATGTTCTTGGAAACTCTCAGTGGTACCCCCGCGCCGTTACATTGCCTACTCCAAAACTCAGCGGGTGTCATCAAGCACGCCATTATTACCAAGCCCAAGAGGTGCTGAAAACATTATCAAGACCGGTGAAAATTGTGTGGATGGTCTGAATTCGGTCACAAGTGACGTATTTCAAAATTATTAACGAGTAGAATCAAAATGCAGAAGTGCCAACCCACAAAAACGCTGTAAGTAAAATGGCGGCCAGTTGAAACACCTCATTCATCAGCGCGGTGCAAGACGCCCTCAAGTGGCACCCGCGCCTGTCGAAATGCGCATTCATAACAAATGTTTTTTCCGACCAACCAAATGATTTTCTAACTGCTGAGTATGTACTCACATGCAGTGGATTGATATTTCTTATTTAAAAGACCTAGTGGGCAGTATTCCATCCGAAATTTTGTGTCTTCGACGGTGTTGAAAACTTCGTGCTACTTTCGGCGCTGGGACGATATGGAATTGGAGGGAACTTGCTACAGTGATCGGAGGCTCATATCAGTGAACAAACCTTCACTGTCCGAATTGATGGCAATTTTTCAGCTACCCGGAAGCCCCTCGCGTTTGCCGCAAAGGTCAATTTATAACCATCATCTTTCATCACCTATATCAGTGAAATGCTATCGTTTTTGTCTCCTGGAATTCTGTTGGACGCAGACGGCCGCGTGAGACTCTTCCGGTAATCTAGCCTACGATCATCTTCCTACACTTCCTGCAGCTGATATAGGTGCCGTTAACCATCAACAGAATGCGATGGTTCGTACACGGTGGGGAAGTCCGACTGATAGGACCCGGATTCTCATCCTCGTACCAACTAACACAGAAAATCTTGGCTCGGAAGATAACGCGGCTGTCTCCCTTAATTGCTCCTGAAGCAAACCAAGAGAGGGGTGCAAAAAGAAAACTTTGCTCAGCTCCATTGAAGTGCGCCACAATAAGTAAATTGCGAGGTACTTATATAGCGTATAACGACCTGCAGATATTTCCGAATCATGAAACAAACGGGTGGTTGTTAAAAGTAGTTATTAAGGCCACTATGCCACTGGTGAGCACCGCGAAATAGGGGGCGAACATTAAAAACAGCAGAGGCTGCCTCTCGGCTCTTCACGACATTTTCGTCCTTCCTCGTTAAGTAACGTCGTTTCCTCGTGTGCTGAGGGGGTTCTAGGCATTAAAACGGATTCTTTTAGCAGCGGTTCAAACAGAGTAAGGCTGAATGCGGTAAATTTTAAACTCGTGGAGCATTTTCACAGCTCTGAGACATGGTATCATATGCATAATGTTAGCGCTAATGCATCAGAACGGTAGATAGGTTCGAAGTTAACTTTTGGAGAGGATTTACGTCCTCTCTCCACTGCAGAATGCTGCAACGCTAGTTTTCTGCGGTCGCCAGAGCCATCAATGGTGGCTTAAACTGCTTCACTACGGAAGACCTTGTCTTCACTTATTCCATCGTAGTCAGAAAACTGCCAGAAGTTATTGTTTAAGACTGTTCTCCTTATATTCGTAAGGATATCACATTCCTTGAACGAGTTCAGTGCGGGGTTGTGGTGCGAGCAGGGGACCTTTGGTTTCCAAAGTATCGGAGTGAGCTTCAAAATGTGAGTCTGCTTTACCTATGGCCTCGACGGATGAGAGAATTAATACTAGTTTGCAGGATTTTAACTGACTCTACTCATCTTTGTCCATCTATTGTACTGAGAACTGGACCTTCAGTTTCAAGACAGAACAGTATTTGTTTCCAACAGCACCAGTAACTTCTACTTTGCAGGCGTCATAAGGTTGCACCGCAGGTGGTCCCCATATGGAACAGCTCGCCAGAGAAGTAGTTTTACTTCCGATTCTTGAGGTGTCCAAGATAAGTTTGGACAAGATTACCAAGAAAACCTCGGCGATTTTTAGCCTCCCCGCTCTTCTAATCGAATTTCGATAGAAAGGGCAACCTGGTGAAAAAGAACTACGCAAGTCACTACTGCTGGCGTGTTGTCGTATATCCATTTGCGTGTTTTACTAAATGATTGTCTGCTTAGCTGTATGATCTGTTAAATGTCTTGTTGAAAAGTGCCTGTGTTCAGCGTGCTTGTGGTTGCCCGATGCAGAAAAATGGACATCTACATCACGCTACTTTCACTTTGTATATGTTCATTTGTCAGTTGCCCGCTCAGGTTTTTGTTCGACCTCTTCACGACGGCCGTCCTCAACTCAAGACTGTTCCTGGCCAAAGTCCTCGTTCCTTATCACTCAGGAACAGTTCGACAACGTGTTAGAGACTTTCTGGGTCCACAAAAACCAGACGGCACCCATTATAAATTATCCCATTTCTAGGCCTCACAATCCAATGGGTCCCTGGTGTCACCTGCCATGTCCAAAATGGCGCATATCCGGCCCATTCCAGCCGCATTCTTCCTCGAAGGATCTAGGTAGTTCCGTCTTGAGCTTTCCACCAAACCAAAATCCCACCAAAATTTCTAAGAGTGCAGAACGGCTAACCATCCTCCAGTGATTCAGAAAGCGAAGTTGGCGGTTCGAAAGCCATCAACCTCTGGCCAACAGAAGCGGCCGAATCATCCCCACAGGAACGCTCACATACACCCAGGCTGTAATGAAACGGCCGCTATCCCCCAAGGTGGCTCATTTAAATCTGCCGTCGT
The DNA here is from genome assembly GCA_008508345.1 of Paragonimus westermani. Lineage (NCBI taxonomy): Eukaryota > Metazoa > Platyhelminthes > Trematoda > Plagiorchiida > Troglotrematidae > Paragonimus > Paragonimus westermani. The sequence continues at coordinate 135,369 of QNGE01001606.1, forward strand.
CTATGCATTCCATCACACCACCAGGGCCGACATTTTCTGCAAGTCCCCTTGCTCTTCTGTCACTTTTTGCACCCAGCCGAATAGGGAAGTGGCCCTTGGGCGCTTGCATATCACTTGCTCTAGTCTTTTAAATTAGTGTAAATCACACAGTTGGCCCACGACAATAGCCCCATGTTGTTGCTTTCACGGAAACCTGGCTTTTCGCAGATACAAGTGACAATGAACAGCGCTTCGGTACAGCGAGTACCAAACCGACTCTTTCTGTGGGTGCATGGGAGATTGTGCTATCTGCCTAAACCAGGAGCTCCCGGTGCCAGAGGAATTCGACGCACCCTGGCCCAAATTCCAGCTTTGTAGTCATGACACGCTCCTTGTCGGTATCATGCACCTATCACCTTAGTACAACGCATCCAGAGACAAGGCCATTTTTGCTTTGGTAAACAGTCTCCCACTTACACAAACTTCCTGCCGCCCTCTTGTTATGGGTGACTTCAACGCGCCCAAACTCACCTGTACGACTGCTTCTCTCTGGGACTGATCGCGGATTTTCTGAGTCCTTGGGAATGTTGATCCACGAGGAAGCCCAGACACAGCAAGTCAAGCTGACTTCTAGGTACCACTCTGAACTTTCACTCTCCCTGCACGGCCTAGTTATCACGAATGAAACTCACCTGGTAAACAAAGTCGTCATCAGAACGTCACTGGGATATAGTGGCCACATATGACTAGCGTACTATTTTATCTTTTGCTGGCTACAAAATTCTGCAACAGGAACTTCACTCCGAAATTACCAGAAAACGAAATTCAACGTACTGTCAACATTCATAAGCACGCTGAACCTCGTATCCGACACAGTAGACTCAAGCCATCTTTATTTTAAGGCCATCTGCCAAGGAGATGATGAGGCACTTGCTCCTGGTGAACTATGATATTCCTCCTTTCGTGCACCGCTTCCGCGTGATATACGTCACTTTCTCCACCAGTGTTCTCTTCTATCCTCTAAGCAGAGGATAGCCGGTAGTTAATAAGATGAAGTCCTCGGCTACGCACGAAACAGTTGCAGGCAGAAAATCGTCAACAAGTTCAACATTTTGAGCCCAAAATCCCACTGGTAGCCGCCAAAAATGAGAATTTACTTTCCAAGCACGTGGACCGACATGGAGAGGCTGAGCACTTGGCGCTTCTCGACAGGGAAACCTCCTCAAAAATCAAGTGTTTGCTGGGTTGTTCAGAGAATACCACTCAGCAGTCTACAGTGCGGGATGGCCGAACTGGCGACCGACTCTTCATGGAGGAAAATTCCAATACTCGCTCCTAACACCTGACTTCTTTGTACTTAATGTTTGGGACTCTGTTGGCGAACAGTTCTTGCAGCACAATGGAACCAGTCGCGATCCACCTCCGAATTCTGGCTTGAGCGACTGCCGGTTTGGCGTGCCACTCTATGATCTACCTAAGCAGAAATACTAGGCCCGCACCCCTTTGAAAAAGAGGTCACTGTCACACCTATAGTCACCGCAGGCGTTCGTCACCCTCCTGTTGATAATCCACCGATCGGCTTCACAAACATCCCAAGCAGGACAATGAAACGTTTGTTACAACGTGTTACACTAAAACGTTTCGTCTCTAATAACCTTTTCTCTTCCACACAGACTGACTTTCTCTCCGACCGGTCACGCATAGCCTATACGTTAATCTTCGTGGATAGCCTGACGATGTCAAAATAAATGGTCGCAACTCGGATGCTATCTTTCTCCATTTCGCAAATTCTCCGACTGCGCCCCAAACGATCTTCCTGCACATAAAATAGAAGATTATGGCATCCAAGAGGAAGTCTTCCGCCGTACTACATCCTTCTTTGGCAACAGAACCTTCGGAGTAAAGACGGGGTCGAACGTCTATTTTCCCTGCTCGGTCTCCGCGGGAGTTCCTCAATGTTCCTTACTTGGACCACTGTCACTCCTGACATATATCAACGACCTTCCCGACCCTAATTCTAGCAGCACTGCCCTTTATGGTCATGAGACGAAAATCTGGTCTGCTTGAGGTCCCAGTGCGTTACAGATTTACCCTGACCATATAAGTTAATATTCAAATGTCCACAGTCTCCCTCTAAACGACAGCAGGTGTGCAAATATGTCACTCGGAGGAGACACCGGGCTTCTCTTCTTGGCATGTGGTGCACAAAGTGTTAAGAACATCGCGAAAGTTGACGTTAAATAGGACTTAGCGATTTGGCTGTCGACTGGTTTGCTCTCCGCTTATTAGAACCAGACGGCCTCCAAAAAGGGATCTGGGACCCTTGGGATGAAAAGGGGCTTTTCCCCGCATGGACAGGCCTGCCGTTCAAACGCTCTATAATGTCCATATAACACCACTGATTGCGTATGCTTAGCAGTTTGTATATAACGGTTTGAAAAGGGAGATAAACGCCACTGAAATTTCCCAGTGAGTAATCGCCAAAGTGGTTACTGTCTTGCGGCACTTCGCCTACGAATCTCGTCTCGATATTACAGACCTTCATTTATCTGAGTTTCAACGATTCAGCCGCAACCTAATTCTTTTACACTTCATCTTCAACGCTGAACTCGTGCAGCATTTTCCCCTCAGTAGCTGACAACAAAAGCAGGCTCTATAAGCGTTGACCACAGGTCTTCTTTAAGCAACAGTTGTTCTGCCGCAGGGTTATCAGTCACTGGGACCACCTTTCACTCCAGGATGTTAGCTGCTCTTCTAAAAGCCTTTTCAATGTGTTATCAGGTTCTTGTCTAACTGACACATCGTTAGGTCGGTATTCTACTCTGTTCTCGGTACTGTTTGCAATTTTCAGGGGCAGTGCCACACCGTATTTTCAGTGGCTGCTGCTCCGGCTAACAAAGAACCGCCGGATATTGAGGCGGATAGAGCGACCAAATCAGGTTGGCTTGGGCTTTTAAACACGAATCCATGAACAGAGAGCTGAAACGCCTACGAAGAGTCCGTATGTTTGTCATGTGCGGTTGACCGCGGAAAGTATGTTACTGACTCCTTTGGCTGCAAGTGCGTTCAAGATGGTCAAGAGGCCGGAGGTCATCAGTAGCCCACCACCCACCGCATAGCCAGAATCCCGGTACGGTCGACCTTGAAAGTTTTGTCGTAACCTGTTACACATCTGAAGACAGACAACTCCAGCTAGGGGTACGCAGTTACACATACATAGCTGTTGGCGTGTGCCTACCGATGTTCTTTCTCTAAAGAACCAAGTACAAAAATCGAGGCTGCTCGTCAACCCAATGAAACCCAATGTCGTAGGTGTGGTGGAGACATGGCTAGATCCGAACATATCCAACCATGAGATGGAACCTCCTGATTATTTCTCTTTCACAATAATCGAACGACCGACAGATGTCAGGGTGCAGCAGTCTGCGTTAGTGTCGAATTACGCGCAGCACTAAGCAGAACCCCAGCTCTGTTTTCAATTGAAGAATTTCAGCGGTTATGTGTTCGGACATCTCACTTGTCACACTTTCTTGTTGGGGTCACTTATCATGCCTCTCCGGCAGCCTCAAAATGGAATAAAAAATGCACAATGTCATTAGACGGGTCACTGCAATCCTTGGATATCGCGTCATCTAGGCGATGTCAACTTCTCGCATGCATGCATCTTTGGCTGAGGGGCTAACGCCCTGTACTAGGGCCACTGCATTCTGTGATTTCGTGCAGGGATAGGACTCACCGAACACGTTAACCAACTCGCGAATTGAAGAGAGGGTCACAGGCCATCCAGACTATACATAGAGCTGACTTCTGAACCATGGATAGTGGATATAAAATAAGCTAATGCGCCATCAGGTGCAAGCGACCACGGCACAATCAGCTTCCGCCCAATATATGGTGTCACGATCACTCGCCCCTTGACATCTGCTCGACAATATTTCATGCGTGTAAGCTTTTCAACGACGCGGGATCACCTACCTCAAGCCAAGTGACTACTGCCTGGAGGACGTAGCATAGTAAATGAAAACTTAGGGCACATAGTATTACGCCTGAACACCGCGATAACTAGTTCAGACTTATTGCACGCTCCGCACCCCCACGTTGAAGTCGTCTCAGCTTGAACCATCAATCAAGCGTTTAATGAAAGAGAACCAGATCTTGTGGGATAAATTTCACCTTAAAGGAGACGACGCCTACACACCTGAAGTGCAGACGTTGTCGTAGTCAGCGGACGACAGCCGTATATGCAGACCGCAGGGTCCATCAAGTAGCACCTGCAAGACCCACCGTTGACTACCCCACACAATTCTTCGGATGCACAGCCTCCCTGACCAGGTCGGAGTCTGCTACATCCCCCTCTTGGGACATTCAAGAATATCTAACTCTAATTTTGAGGCAGCAGAGATAGTACGTGATAAATATGCACCTGTCTTCGGCAACCCCGCCGAGACGAAACCATGTGTCAGGGTCTGTTTTTCTGGCCGTCCCTCAGATTCATCCCTCAACTTCACCCCGGCTAACGCACACGATGATTTATTTTTGCTATACGTCGGGAAGTCTCCGGGGATCAACGAGATACCACCATTCATGCTGAAGGAATGTGCGAGTTGGCCGGCAAAGCCGCTTATTCCATTGTTTCAACACATATCCTACTGGTTGTACTCCGACCAATTTGAAGCATGGCCTCATCTCTTCCATCTACTAGGTTGGGGGTGAAATGGACGTCAGTAACTTCGGGCAGACTGCTCCATTACCAAACACTTCGACGGTGATGGACAGCACAGTACGTGGTTTCGTAAGGGAACATCTAAATGCTCACTGACTGTTGGCATCAGAGCGGGATGGCTTCACAGCAGGCCACTCACACGACCAAACCAGTAGTTGTAATGGACGCGTGGACAGAAGCTATCAAAGAACCTCCAAGTAATTAATTCTGGGTTCATAGATCTCACAAAGACGTTCGATAAAGTCGACCATAGTATGCGCAGCGATGTTTCTTCGGCTCCTGTAATGTTTATCTATAGCACAGGCGCGCGCGATTCGAAAAGGGCAAGTAATTACTGCGTGGATATTTTATTTGAAGTTTCTCATATAACTGTTATGGTTGACAACATTTTTACCGTACAACCTGATTATATTTTATCCACGTCCACGTCTGTCTAAAAAATAGTCTCATATAACAAAGTATAATGACCAAAATCGGTAGCCAAACAAGATCGTCTGGTGTCAAAACCACTTGTTCTAGCTCTAAGGTAGATATTGAACGACCTAATGGCAAATACTCTAGATCGAAAACTTGTAAAGGCCCTTCCAAAGATGCTGCCCCAAAAGGGGGTGAAGATGAATTGGTGGTTCCCACCAATACTCCTCTAACTAAGAACTGCTCTATCCCCCTAGACAATGTATTGACGGAGTTATTTGGTAATGTATTTAAACTGGAGGCTAAACTTGCCCAACTAAAAACAAGCTACGCTGTATTCGATTCCCTGAAGGAGAATCTTATCTCCCTCTCTTACATATTCAAAGTGCCGGAATGTCCCAAGATGGATAACTTAGAGAGCGCAAGCATGTTTCTCAACACCTTGACAACAGAAATCACAAAACAGATGCGTTGCACATATAATGCCATCGTATTCAATGTACCAGGTAAGCTTCACCTCGGTGGCATTAAGAACCCTGCTAACACAATTAGGAGTGAATTAGGGAAAATCCCTAATTTCGTCTAATGGACCAATCCGGCGACCATTTAGGGAATTGTTAGGGATTTGGGACAAAATCCCTAAAAAAAATCCCTAATATGCGTAGCGTAGCAATTTTCTCAATGGTCCATTCCCCGTGCCCTAAATCACCCCTAAATCAACCCGAAATCGCCCTAAATTAACCCAACTTTACCCTAAATTAACCCGAAGTCGCCCTAATTTGCCCCGATTTCACACTAAATTAACCCGGATTTGCCATAAATTACCCAAAATCAACCCGATTTTAGCCCTAACTCCACCCAATGTCACTCCTAAATTCACCAAATTTCACCGATTTCCACTTTAATTGAATCCGATTCAACCCCGAATACACACCGAAACCGTGTAATCCACCGAGAACCTGCCATATAACACTCAAAGTAAAACATAGCCGGAGTGAACAGGGAAAATATATTGAAGCGACTGAAAAAACACAATGGAATGCTCTGGTAGACAATTCATTCACCCCACGAGGTTCCGTTTGCTAGGGAACAAGAAAGGTATGCATTGAAATAACGGCTCCCAATTCATGGCAGAGCCAAACATGGAAAAAGTACGGCTCATATCAATGGTAAACTGCACACATATGAACAATGAAAGGGGTCGCTTATTGAATTGTTCATGTAGCAAGTGATAGAACAATTGATTAAGAACTCGAGTGTGCACAAATGAACGCGGTTGAAAACGAAACTCATGTTGAAACGCATGACACACCGACAGGCAACACGTAGTTTCACAGGTCGAGGTTCATTAGTATCCCATTCACGTCACTCTCATTGGTTCCAAACCTGCCCTCCTAGAAAGTGATAGACAAATTGATTGAGACCTGGGGTGTGCACAAATGAACGTGGTTGAAAATCAAAATCAAATTTCTTCCGATGCTTACTTCATCTCTTCTTGGTGGCTTTCTTATTCAAAACTTCTCTCCACGGTTACAGGCGTCATAAAACCAACACCGCATCCAATTTTGTAGTTCATTCCGTCCGGTTTCTGTGTCCATCTCCTGGGATAGGACCGCTTCTATGTTCAAGGTATATATAAGATTACTTTCACACTGCACTAACCTTCTATTACACGCCGTAATATGGAGTCCTTGAAGGAGATTTTATTTCTTCCTCCAGCGTAGGTCATTTCTACGGCTGGCTGGGATCCAATGGTCTCCTTCATAAAAAGGCAAAGCAGTGGCCCTGCAGGCGGAGCACTCATGGATTTCAGATGGTCCATCTAAAAGTGTTCGAAGTATTACTCGTATACTTGCCACAATTCCTCGAAATGTTTGTCTCTGAAAATTGCCTTCCAGCTCACGGAAAGCAGCTGTAGTTTTCACGGGGAGAGCATGTGCGCAGATTTCACGAACAGCCTGAACCTGAACGTCCAAATCGGGGAATAGTCGACGTTGCTGGAAACGTTCTTTCAAAATGGCCATATCCTTCAGTAATTCTTGCATCATTTGCATCATCCTTGATAATTGTCAGGAAACAGTAGCTTCATTTAATGGTGAAGATGTTGCCAGAGGTGCCACGGATGATCTTGTGGACGGCCGTGACGTGGGATTAAGGGGACAAATGGTTGGGAAAGAGTCAAAAAGTGATCAGGAACGTGAAGTGGGGACGGCTGAACGAGGCCGGATTGGAGTAACCGCTGGATCAGTCGCCTCTGTACGAGAGTTGGGACGGTGGGGTGTAGGGATGCCCAGGGAGGAGGCAACAGGACTGCGGAAAGGGGTCACTGGAACGTCTTGAATGGAAGGCGCGAGTTTGTGGAACTTCTGCTTTCCCGAAGAGCCACCTGCCTCCAAGACGAACGCCGGATGCCGTGCTGTCGTGGCACCAGTAGCACGCACAGACGAACAGCTATCGGGGTCCTCGGATGATGACTGCAACAGAAGCTTCGTAGGAAGCTTACTATTAACCAAAAGGATTTAAGGGCACATCGGCATTACATGGCCCTTTGACTCCGTTTTCCCATACGCACAGTTACATCGGACGAATCCACATCGGATGTGACCTCTGCCTTCTTGGCATAACAACGTGCTTGCAAGTAGTCGTCTAGAAACATAAGACATAATCATGAAATCATTACCTGTTGTGCTGATTACTCTCACAGATATCTTTGCGGAATCAGGCGGGGAAACCCAATGGTCCCGCACAGCTGTGGTGAACTGAAGAGAGGGGTAATTTGGCCACGATGCCACGCCGCCCTCTATCAACGTGGAACTGAGCACTGCGCAGCAAGGTTCACCATCCTCCAGAAAAGTGACAACGCTGTACATCTGAAGTCAAAGTTCATCAACAGTTGCGGGTGACACGTGATAGATGAAACAAATGCTGTAAGTCTTGAGGGGAACTGTATTTAATTACAAATGATGTTATTTACAGGAGTGTGAAATGCGTATATACACATAACGTGAATGAAACGGGAAGAACAAACAATTGGCATCACTACGAGACGCACTTGCTGTTAAAAGGTCTGATGATAAATCTTTGACAATGTACATATGCAAATAGGGAGTGGGTGAAGAGAGGTAGGAGCGTGGTAAAGGGGCGGTAACTCACAGTGCAATCCTCAGAATTACGGTCAACTATGTCGACAACTATGCAGGGAACATCATTAATAAGAGCCACATTGATCGGGGGAGTGGTTGTGAACAAAACGAAACCTTCATTAACATTGCGCATCCAGGTACAGTAGGACAACTGATGGGTGCACCAACATCAGAATGAACGACTTCGACAGGAGCACCAGCAGACCTTTCTAATAAACGTTTGTACAATTGTCTCACTGGACGCGTCGTCCCGTTCAACATAGATTTCAATCTGTACATGAAAGACTCAAACGGAAAAGCAGAAAAGTTATCCACTGAACCATGTGTGGCCACATCATCCGCAAGGTGTTTCAGCGAATGCACATTGTACACCATCTCTGCCTGACCATACAGTTTACGATAATTGGATACGAATACGTGCATTAATTGTTTCGCAAAGTCACAATGAGTAACACTGAACGTGGGGTGACATAATATGTATATAGCAGCAGACAAATCTAAAAAGTTGGTATACTTATCACTGTCCAAAATATTCCGCAAGGCCACCGGTCCGATGTACAATAAAAATTGTCGGCATCCAGTATCCTTCCAGGTCTTAAAGTCTGTTAGACCTCGGCACTTGCGGGGGAAGTCACAAGATAGGCTTTTCCGACATAATACAATCCGTTCGTTTACCGGTTGGAGTGCCTGCGAGCTTACGTGAACGCTCCTGTAGACCGGTCCCGACATTCATCTGGTCATCATACGTCGGACAACACCCAGACACACCGAATGCATATAGTTAATGAGAAAAGCGGAAATCATATCGACCGGTAGAGACATAACCGGGGAAAGTGACTTTGAGCGTGCGATGCAAAACGATGCGTCTGTTCGAAGCGAACCACTTTGCGGCAAGAACGTTACTTTTCGTTCGCAGTATACACCTCGTTGGTCACACTTATCACAGCCGTAGTATGCACCTTGCCCGCGCACCTGTTTAATATACGAGCGAGCCGGTGTATCACAGATCACCGCTTTCAAACAGACGGTAATCGAAACATTGTTAATCTTTAGGCCACTGCTTAACACATCGTGCAGTTCTTGCAGTGTGTTCAAGAGACATACGTCGACATCTTCAGGTTCGTTGCTACCTCCATACACACCAACCACAAACGGCTCGGTTACCATCGGCTCATTCAGGCGACAGAGCACAGGCCATATTATTAACTTTCCTGCGTTAGATGGTGATAAACCATCAACACTCAGCTGGATTCCTACGAACGTCACATGCTGTAGCCGACTGCCCAGGACAGCATTCACAATGCCCTTAGCCAACCCCAAATGGGCATATTCGCTTGTATAAACGTCACGTATCGGCGAACTTCTCGGTGTCGACAACAACGTTCGGGCATCACTGGGTGACTCCGGTATTCTTTCTTTCAAGATACGCAAAAGTCGTGTCCCCTGCAATTCAGGAGTGTTGCTGGAAATTACCCAGTCTCGAAGGCGATCAACAACGCTAGCCTTAGGAAGATCAGCTCCCGGATCTTGCACACCAGTTTGTGTTGAGCTGTCTAGTACATCTGAAATCAGTAATTTGCATTTGGAAAGTTTAACTTGCCTTCACAAAGCGGTTGTGATATGCGTTCCGGTACGGACGCCGTAGAGGTCGAGGAGCGTTCGCAAACGTCTGCATTTTCCAACGATTCTTGTACACTACGGTTGAGCTGGGCAAGCGTGCGCTGCACATTCTGATAAATGGTGGAACGGCTGGCTAACGTTTTCGAAAACCACTATTGCTACGATGAATGAAATAATTCCTCTTACTTCACCGTCATCGTGATGCTGCCCAGATATAATGGAAACCTCCGCACACCTCAAAAGAAACAGAAGCGCTAAGCTAGGCGTAAGCTCGAACGCGGCGCGCCTGAATAATTGAAGTGGTTCGAGTTCGGATGAACAATGAGCGAGTTTATCCGTACAACGAACATTTCCTAATTATGAATGCCATTCCTTTGTGTTATGTACTCCATGCATTATATAAACAACCTGGTCAATGACACGCAGGGGATTGGATATATTTTCATCCGTTGACGCACTGTTGGTCAATATGAAACAACCCTAACTTACCCCTAAACAGCTTTAATTCACCCCTAGTTGAATCCCCATTTGGTGCTAGCAGGGAAGCTACTCACGAGGATTACCAATATAGACACATCTTATACCTGCATTCGTCTCCGCAAGAAGACTCAAAAGGTCTGCTGTCCGCTTTTGTTCAAATTCCAGAGCGAAACAACTGCGAGACAGTTCATCCAATATCAGGACCTCATCAAGTCCAAAACCTCTCTAAAACTGATAAGAATTATGCAGGATAGAACGCTGCTTGAGAGGGAATGTCACCGTCGCTTATTGCGCAACGCTGTCACCTCCAAGCGTGTGGCTCAGGACACATTCGAACAAGATGCGACGATGTCCAAGGGTAATGAATCGGGTCCTGATGAGTGTGTAGCTCCACCCAGTGTAGCTTCGTCTTGTTGTGTCACACCTGAGCCTGCAACTGTCCCTCTTAAAGGCACCAACGACACAACAGAGGATACCATACTAGCCGACTTGATTGACCCAGCAGTAGATATAGACAGTTCAGCAACCTGCCTTACAAAACGGCTACCCCCGTCGAGCGGTCAACTTCCAAACAACAACATGTAAATGAATGTGCCTATTTCTCACCAAATGAAACGTCTAAATTTCAACCTGTCAACGCGGTAGCTAGATCAGAACCAAATGGGACGTCTAAATTTCAAACTGTCAACGCGGTAGCTTGATCAGACAAAGTAGGGCCCAGACCATCCACCAATCTGACACACGCCGGCACTCCAAATTCAAATTCATCCTAAAGAAACTCAAAATCCGGCCGTCAGAGGAGCACTGGCTTCAACAAACCCTCCTCTAGTCACTATCCTACGAGTCGTTCGGGCTTACCTCCTCCGCAATACAAGGGAAAAAATAAGCATGTGAACCCATACCCACACCCAGAGAGAAAAAGGATGTATCTATTACCAACCCCTAATCTTCGACCTCTTCCCAACAATAGCAATATCTCACGTGACACACCTTTTAAAGCAAGACTTAACCAGAACCCCACTATTCCCACCAGAGTTGCCTATCCCATTCTTAACGCCCCTTTTAATACAAACAGCCCCCACAGTATCAATGCTCACCTAAATTCCTTCCGTGATCCCTTTGCGGACAACATGCAGGTAGTTACGACCAATCCATCTCAATCCTACCCGTTTTTTATTGCGTCGCACCCCGTTCAAACCTCCCCTGCCCAGTCCACCTCCCATATCCCCATTGCCCCAAATCACCTCACTGACACTATTCCAAAGTTTTCTGTCAGGGACTCAGACGCAGGGGATATTCCATTATTTATCGATGCGTCTACCGTATCCGCACCAGACCAAGGGACGTTACCGAAGTCCATGGATCACAAAGAACTTTCTGCTCCGGACATTTTCAAAGGTCTAAAGATGACGTCGAATAAGGAAAATGCACTGAGTTCATTGCTTTTGAATGCACGCTCACTGACCGATAAAATGCAGATTTTTAGATCCTTCGTCTTTTTATATAATCCTTGCATTATTCTGGTCACTGAAGCTTGGTGTACCCCTGAGATTTCAAACGCACAACTAAATGTTATAGGTTATCATATGTTCCGAAAACATCGGGATGCAGGACGTGGCGGTGGATGCTTAATTTACTTAAGGGAGCAGTATTCTGCAACTATACTCGATGAGCCGTGTCTTGATGGAATTGATGACTCATTGTGGCTATCAGTGTCAACTGAATCCCGTGAACTACCCTCAGGATGTGTCTACAGACCACCTAACGCCTCTCATGACGGCATGATCAATCTTATCAATGGACTGAATTATGTATCACCATTGCCCACGCAGTACAAAATAACTGGTGGAGATTTCAATATGCCCAATATTTCTTGGACCTCCTTCACAGCCCCTGCAAATCAAGCAGATTTTTATGCATGTATCTAAGTAAATGGTTGGCGCCAACATGTCTTAGCACCTACCAGACTAGACCACACTTTAGATCTTATTTTTACCACAGGTATCTCTTCTGCTAAAGTATCCGTCCTAGAACGGTTCCCAGGAAGTGATCACAACGTGGTCAACCTCATGTTTGACCTAAAAGCTGTAATAGCATCGAACATAGTAAGTTATCGCCAGATAAAATTAATCGACTGGAATACGTTCGCCACTCTGTTGAGGTCATTGGTGTGGGACACATTCTTTCTGACCTCTGACCCTAGTATAGCAACCGAAGTATTTACAGAACACTTCAGATTTTGTATGAACATTTTAGCCCCGGAAAAATCGAAACGCCGTAGAGTGTGTGGTAAAAACTGGACCCTCACTCCAAAAGAGGCACGTAAGCTCCAAAATCTGAAATCACGATATCGAAAAACACAAGACTTCTCCCTTATTATTCAAATGCACAAAATGTTTGACATGATAGAAACTAGGACCAAAATGCTCCATCAGAATGAAGAAAAACGTGCATTGAACAGCAAAGGGAAGAGCTTTGAGTTGATGCAGTTATTTAAACGCAGAAACTGTACAAGAGACCCTATTATCTCAGTAGTTACATTACAGAACAAAACTACCGTAGATGATCCCGTAACAATCTGCGAAGCCTTCAATTCGTATTTTGCTGCTTCCTTCAACATTGAGGAAAATGTATTGCCCTCACCTCTCCCTGTAAAAACAAACACGTTCCTAAGCCACGTTACTGTTGATGCAGTAAAAATCCGCTCTCAGTTAGCTACTATCAAACCCTCTTACCTACCTGGTCCAGAGGGTATACACCCTGTTGCTCTCAAACACGGAGGGGATGACATCCCTTTCCTTTTGCTTAATATTTATACACTTTCTCTATCGTTAGGTTCCTTCCCACTCCAATGGAAAAATTCTATAATTCAGCCCCGTTACAAAGGTGGCTCACGACAGAACATCAACAATTATCGTCCCATTAACCATACTTCAATTTGTTCCAGAGTATTGGAAAGGATAATAAAATGTCGCATGGTTGAATTCTTATTATCACAAAAGCTTATAAACCTATCCCAGCATGGGTTCCTCAGCAAACGTTCGTGCATGACGTGTCAGCTGGAATTCTTTGATCATGTTACAATATCTGCTGATTCAGGGAATGCAGTTGTTATCATACTCCTGGATATGCAAAAAGCTTTTGATCGTGTGCCTCATAAGCGCCTTCTGATCAAAATGGCATCTTTCGGTATACGTGACCCATTACTCAGCTGGTTTGCTTCATACCTTGTGGACCGCACACAAACAGTGAAAATAGGAGATAACAGCTCAACGCCCAGACCAGTCACCAGCGGAGTGATTCAAGGAAGCGTCCTGGGACCGTTGCTCTTTCTTATGTATATAGATGATATATGTGAAGTTATCAAACATGGCAAACTATTCCTATTCGCTGATGACATCAAACTTGTCTATACTTTTCCTACTGGCGATCTCAATTCTTCTTTAGGAAATATACGGGAAGACATCATGTCATTAGAGTCTTGGTGTCAAACCTGGCTGATGAAATTCTCAGCCAATAAATCCACCATTGTCACACACGGTTGTCATATACCAGAGGACTTTATAAAGCTGGATGGTCATGCTATTCCAACTGCCAACTCAGTCCGCGACCTAGGTATACGTTACTCAAACTCATTCAATTTTGCTGAACACATTTCTTTCCTAGTAGCTAAAACTAAGCGAACGATTGGATACATCAGGCACTCATTCTTTTTTCCTGCAGCTCGACTGCACCTTTATAAGCTGTGCGTACGACCCCAGCTTGAGTACTGCACGTTCATATATAGTCACTTGCGCAAGTCTGATAGGCTAGCTCTGGAAAGTCTCCAACGTGCATTTACGAAAGGTTTAGTGGGTTATCCGCCTTCGTTGAACTACAGAGAACGATGCCAGACGCTTAAACTGGATCCTCTTTGGCTACGGCGTCTCAAGCTAAACCTTGCGCTCATGTATAATCTAGTTTATAGCAATAAATTTAAGGTAAAACTCGCGATTCGCCTTCAACATAGCTCAAAATACAACATCAGGAACAAAGAGTTCACTTTGGCAACTCTTAAATCCCGTAGAAAACTCCGTTCAAATTTTTTCCTAGTGAAATATACTTACATTTGGAACAAACTCCCACATGCAATTAGAACCAGTAAGAATATACATCAATTCAAACGAAGCTTAGGAACTTTTCTGACATTAAAGAACGTCATGTTGATTTTCAAACTCTGTCTGCCTGAATACGATATCTTTCAAAACGGACCTAATAACACCCAACCATCTGATCTACTCTAATAATAACGAAGGGTGAATCTATACCACAGGATGTAACGCCGCACACACTTCGAACTGATCAAAGCTATCAATTTAGCCATTTGAGAAATTCCTCATTTCGAAACTTATCATTTCTCCAGCAGGATAGATCTTGTACGCAGCTCTGTCGAAAAACTTGCAACTGTATAACAAAACTACAGCCAACATATGGCATCTTAAACATCCCCCTTAGTAGTAACCAAACCATCCTGGCACTCTTACTCCGTACTCAACGATTATCAGCTCTGTATAGCTATCAATTACTACACAATAGCTGTGCAAGTTAAAACAGATTAAAGAATATATATAACTTAACCTGTTCGCCTCATATGATTACATATCAATACGTGCCTCTTCCTATTCTTGTAGATTCTATATATATATGATTTAGCCAGAAAATGTCAGACTCCATCATTCGTCATACTTCACATGACCGTTCTACATCCTTCTGCTTATCACGTAATTTTGCGCTCCGTTCTTGATTCTACGATAAATTCTTACGCGAGACAACATTCCACAACGTCCGGAAAATAAAAATCCTGTACTGGTTGGGCAATTCGTTAAATTCCGTTGATTTGAGGGAGTAACTGAGTCCAGTCCAGAAGATCGTCCATTACTCCGGAAAAATTGGCACCCGCCTATCTTCCCAAATGTTTCTACATATTTTTCCGAGGCCATTCATATCAGGTGATGGCGAAACTCTTCGACTATTCATTTTCTCTATCCTGAAAAATCCTTTTTCTGGCATGACCTTAAACATAAGGCCAACGTTAGACTTGTGAAGCAACAATTGATGTAACAACTTAACATTTCTCAACGAATATTAAATATCTTGAGAACCATGGTTCCAGAAGCAAGCGAGCCAACTGCCTCTTTATAAACTGTAGTTTTCCTTTATTATTTTTTCCGTTTTATTGCTCTAGTTTTATAATTGGTGTCCTGTACAATTAACAATTATGTGTACGTTATGTAGTTCACGTTAAAATGTGTGTACTGATCACGCTCATCTGAGCGTGTTTCTCACAAATAGGTTGAAAAATGTACCATTATTATTATGATAAAGTTTAGTAGTGAACTATCGGAGACATTCAGCACCGCAGCTGTCGTAAGCAAGGTTTTATCCTGGGTCCTCCATTATTCTTATTCCACGCTAACGACCTCCCACGCTTATGTAGCACTCCTGCTGTGATGTGTGTTGAAGATACGAAACCTTGGGGCGTTTTACAGAGTGTTTATGGCGCAGGAGACTTTCAATGGGACCTGGATGCTCCGCGTCTACAGTCAGTCGGAAATCGATCGCCCTCCAACATGTCCAACTCAAGGACTAAGCACGCTCGTTATCAAAACACTGTAAAGTATGGCGTCGGTGACATTATCCTAGCCAATGCCTACCAGGAGTGCGACCTACGTACCGTCATTATATCAGACCTCGCCATCGGTACTAACATATTGCTGTTGGTAGAGAAATCCAGTAGCAAGTCGGCAAGGCTAATTAGGGTCCTTGGGAGCTTCCCAATCGATACTTAGTACTCATCGTTAGCATAGTGGAAAAGCCACTGCCGGAATTCAACACTCAGGTCTGTGCGCTGTGCTGGAAGAAAGAAATAGCTGCTCTAGAGACTGTCCAGAGGGGGACAACCAGGAGGGGTGAGGGTATATCCCCCTTTTCATGTGAGGACCGTCCGTCACAACTGAAACTATTTTTCATAGTCCACAGGTATTTGAGAGGCGACCTTATAATAACGCAGAATCCTATGCTGCCGAGTCACCTCACAGAAACCTGTTCACACTCATCAACACAGTGAGTCTGAGTGGCCATAACCAGGAAGGTCTCATACCACGTGGTGGCCTCATATGTAGACGGCATAATTTTGCTTTCCGAGTCTGTCCGATACGTAATGCACTTCCAGCGAGAATTGTCCTGACATCGTCGGTCGGTGCATTCACTGGGTAGCTGGACGAACGGACTACCCCATGATGGCCGTTGGTAGTCGGGCACGTAAATCTCCATGCAAATTTCGCTTCTTCCCTCTCCCTCATTTTGCTTTTCATCACATTCCTTCCCCTCCTCTCCTATAGTCTTCCATTTTTATTATTATACAAAAAAGGTGCAACCTCCCTCGGTGCTTGACTGCTGCTGGATTTGCAGCAATTTAGCAGATTCGAGGCAGAGGCCCAGGGTTCCCGGGTCCAGTCGGCTACTTCGCTCGCACTCAAGCCGGCGTCTGTTGGTCTGAAATGCAATCATAGAAATCAGGGTGTAGCATCACTCTTGAGAATCACAGCAATTATCACGAACAGAGTTAGGTTACCCGCATAAGGTATCCTTAGATAAACGGGGATGAGGCAACGCTTCAAGGCGGGCTATGGAAGCACACATGATGAATTCAGGCAGAAGGCTGTTCCAAAGGTTAGCAACTCCATAAAAATCTGTCACCTAGGAAGGTACAAGGACAAAGCTTGAGAACCTCCCTGCTATGTCCTCATCCGCCGCCATCAATCGCTACAGTGAAATTGTTCAACCAGACCTGCTTTAACGAAGAAGTGCATGAGAACTAAACCACCTCGGATTGACCGGAATTCAAGTAAATGCAATCGAAAATTTCAAGTCGGGACTCATATGGCACATTTCCTAGGCCCGTGAATGACCTCGCGGTCGCACTCTTGACACGCTCAAGAGCGAATGTCTTCCTTCCGGCCGGTATATCTGACCTGGTTAGCATAGTCGAGAAACGGTCTTACACGAACCCAGTGAAACCTTCGAAATGATTTTTTGCCTAGGCAGAGAAAAGTACGTTTAATCATCTTAAGAGCGGCAAACCTCTTTTTAGTCGCCATCTCACGGTGGTGCGCGGAGGGTAAGTTAGATGACAACTACGTGCCAAGATCTTTCTCCAGACCAGTTTTCATATATGCTGTGGTGAACGCACCATGAATCATGCAAACTGCCAGAACCTCCACCCGGCGACAAGTTCACGCACTTCTGTCACTTAGTCGAAGACTCCATTGGTCCGGCCAGTGCTTGATCGTGCCAACAGTAATTTGCAGTGCACTTAGATCAATGGCATTCCGGATTTCTAGTTCACTAGCGTGTAGAACGGCGTTGCTATATGTGACACCCCTTGACGTAGATGAGAAACAAAAAGAGTCAACACTGACCTTCGAGCAACTTCCGTAGAAAGAGGGGACGGAAGGTCTGATCCAGTTTTAACACTGAAAGTTCCATTATTAAGCAAAATCAGTCCACTGCAGAACTTCTTGAATACCGTAGGCTTCCACTGTGTGTTTCAGGGGGCCGTGTGGGGCAGCACCAAAAACCTTGCCAGAGCCAAATGAGATATCATCTGGGATGGAACGATTGCTTTCTGCTTACGTCAGACTATCTATGAAAATAACCCTATCTGTTATACATGACCCGTTAGGGGGAGCTATGCTGTGTAGAATGAAAAGGACTACTTCATAAAAAGTGATGGAGAGTGGCGCGCTTTAATACACGCTCCATCATCTCACACAACATGGTAGTTAGTCCAATTGGCTGTTGGCCAGCAAGAAAGTGCTGGTCATCCATTTTGAACACTGGTAGGCCCGTAATTATTTTTACGTACTAAGAGAAATGCCAGTCTGGAGTGTCTGTCAAAGCGGCTTATAAACAGGTTCTGGCAGACTAGAAGTTTCTTCTTTGAGAATTCGGGGATGGATCTTGTCAGAACTGACTGCATTGTATAAATTGACCTTGAATAAAAAGTCTTCAACATCGAGCACAGAAAACTCAGCGGTAAGAAGTGGTTCTCGAAAGTCTGCAGCGGTGATATTGGATGCCGGCTCGGTGGTGCAACGTTGTTGACTACTGAGTAGTACTTCCTGAATAACTCGGCCATAACTAAGAAATCAGGTGAAGCCTCCCCGTCGGGCAGTCGCAAAAACTACTGGAGGTTCAATCCTTCTCAGTCGTCGCATACACTTAAATAAAAAATGTTTTGTTCCGGTGGGCTTTGAGGGAAATCTTTTCTTGCACGAGCTTGGTGTGTTCACGCGTTTGCCGCCTGCACCGCTTCGAACAGCGTGGAGCACACATGGATACTCCGAATTTTCCGCAAGATTATTCTTTGCTGATTAGTGGGAACGGTCATCGATGAGACGATGTATTCCGCGCGAAAGTGCTTAGTTCGTAAGGTGCAAAATTGCTGTCCTTTTTTCGAATTGCACTTTGAAGCGCAGGGTATTTCTGATCCACGGATTGATAATCAGAAAGAAATGAACCTGTGTAGATTCTCAGGCTGTTAAATTCAACCTGATTAAAATTTTGAACTGTGGACCGCTTTTCTGATTGTTACACCAAGTAACAGCTAGGATCGAACGTCTGCGAAGAATGGTCACTGTCTAAGTGGCGGCTTGTTGGTCATCCTGTCTGCCAGGTGGCTCTCATTATTGTTGACCATGTCGAAAAGCGAGGAATCTGGCTGGGGGCTATGACATGCTGTGTCCACATCCCCCGTCGTATCAGCGTCGAGAAATGAGTAGAGAATCCGCTTCCGCCGTCCTAGCGAGAAAATGACATCGCGTTTACCGCGAGTATGTTGAAAACAATGTCGTTATCTGAGAAGTCGAATGGAGATTGGTAAATAACTCCAATAGAAGTGACTATTGGTCATGCAGTGTTAGTCTAAAACACACGGCGTCACACTCATCAGAGGAGTGGGACCCACCGAAAACCGTGAGTGCAGAGAAAGAAAATCGCAGCGCCCTCATTCTCCCCCGGGAGAAGTCGGCTGGGTGTACTGAATACCCGGGGGCACTTAGTTCACTGTCAGTGTTGTAACCTGTAGGCCAGATCTCAGTGAGGGCAAACCTATAGGGTTGAATGTCATGAACCAACCAACTGACTTCCGGTAAGTTACTGAAAAGGACCAGACGGTTCCTATACATGCACTCAAAAGCTACTCTCTTATTCGATTACGCAAGAAAAGAGGAAGGAGGATGCGAGGAAGGGCTTGAGAAACGAGACCTAGAACCAGGGATGGTAGCTGGTTGGACTTGTTCTGTTCTGCCAACTTATCTTGACGATCCTGCTCCACGGCTGCGGGCGTGAAATCACCGCCTGCGAGTACGTCATCAACCCCACAGAGCGCTTGACCAGCGGTTTTCCTGTCACAAATTGCAACTTCAGTGCCGCTATTGAATCCCCCTTTGTGGGAGGGCGTTTTGAAGTTTACCCGCGGGAAATTGTTCTTCCTGGTCTGCTGAGCGCAAGGTTTGAAAGGGAGCAATATGCGCGGTGGTGTGGGGCAACTAATAGGAATACTTATTGAGGCGGGCCAAAGAAATGTTTTCTGTGTCACAGGAGGTGACCCAAGCGACTAAGTTCGTTTCGAATTGTTGTGAGAAAGAATTTTCTGCGGGGCTGTTTGGTGGGTTTTGGGACGGGTGACTAGGAGGGCATCGTGTTGCGGCTCCAGTGCCATCAACACTCGTGCACATGCTTGCTGCACCGGCCGATCAAAAAGACGACTACGGGAATGATGTCTCCGCTTTCTGCTACGGACACAGGAGCCTGATTGGACAATTTAGATGCAGAGGCTACGACCCTAGTCTCCAGCTATAGCTTCCGATCTGCCGTGAGTTGTGACTTAGTTTCGATTCGCTACGCACGTCTCACCCCCCTTCTCATGGGCAATTGAAACAGACGCCTTTTAATTTGGTGTTGGCTCACTTCGAAGCCGTCGTTTGCTCACCAGTATTTCAAAGCTGAACGTGTCTGGTAAGATTGGAGAAATGCCGGGTGAATTTTTGGTTGTTCTGGCGCACAATCCACTCGCGAGTGCAAGGTTTATGACGGCCGGGGAGAGTGAAGATGCTAAGACTGGTGTGGCAAGCTCGATTGGCGAAGATATTGTGGAGGAGTGCGCCCACACAGCAACCCACTTCCCTCCGAGAGCTAACCGGTTTCATTTGTATTGCAGCCTTCACCGTACATGCGGGTGATAGAGTAACTGCCGTCGGC
>QNGE01001607.1:3486-14467 GCA_008508345.1 Paragonimus westermani
GGGTTCGAGCAACAGTTCTGGAAAGAGAAACAATACGAACACACATGAGCCGAAGGCCCAGTAAGCCATGCACACGACTTACACAAACGAAAGCTAAAACGGCACCAACAACACAGCAGCAAACCCAGTTACACAACTCAAATTCAATCCGTGCGCGCTCGCTGGTTTCGGTTGCGCGTTACAACACATATTCTCGGGAATGACCTTGAACTATTTGAAACAGCGACCCATACACAACCTTGTAGAAGGCAAGTTACTGTAACTTCACTATTTTTGGACTGGATCTGTGTAGCAAGTGAACTATACTCTTTGACGCTTGGTGCGTCAGACTGTTAACTACAACCATCTTGTTCACGTTCACGCCATTTTTGTCATATCATTTTGTTGCTTGTCTTTTTATATCACTTGCGATGATCTGCAATGATCGCATATATCCCGGCGTGTTTCTCAAATGCGTGTCGAGAAACATGCACCATTATTAACATTGGTATTACTATCATTTTGAATCCAAGCACGTCTCCTAGTGGGATATAGACTGTATTCTTCTCGAAAGTAAGACCGTAACTACCAGCTATTTCCAGGAAGCATTTCAAATAAATTTCGGGGCCATCAGTGTCTTTTCCAGTTTAACCCAATTCGTCAGGTAAGTGGGTTGCGATTAGGTTGTCAACTGACCTCTGTAAACGGACCACACGCTGGTCACAACAAAGGACATATCAATGGCAAATTAAACCAGGGTACACAGAAAATTTCCAACAGTGGAAAGTGAGAAAAAAAGCTACGTCAGAGCAAGTTTTCACTAGTAAACATCATCAACATTTAGTAACACATCAAGATTCACGTTCGTAGGAGAGATGGTTTGTCGCGAACGAATGCTTGCAGTGTCCACCAAAAAGATTCCGGGTGTAAGAAGAGGGAGTATCAACAAGAAGGGGATGAATAAGTACGGGGAGCGTGATCACTGTGTTTTTGTGGAACATATAACAATAATCAAACTCTGCACATGCAGTTGCTTTAGGAATAATAATCGTAGTAGTGGTTTATTTCTCGACGCATCTATAAGGAGCACGTGTAGGTGAGCGTGACCAGTGTACATATTCAAAAGCGGCACACAAATGCATACCATTGACACACACCATAATTAATAATTGTACAACGCAAGGATTGCGTGATTAAGGCTGCAATTTCACACCCACTACCGCTTATTCACCGCAAAAGTGGAACGCCTACCTAACCATTGAACTTACAACCCGGAAGGGTATTTGAACCGATTAGATGTGGAATACCGAGTGTTGTCTATCAAATCAGATCCCTCGGTCACCCATCTACACGTCTGATCTTGAAAGACGCGTGGAATCGGCAATGATAAAACAACACGGATGATTAAGTGAGGCAGTGCCAATCTTCAAGTAGGTGTAGTGTCGCCATGAAGTAGGCATTCAACGTGATTCGTGAGAGGCGGAACGTATAATCGCTACTGAGGGAATATGTGGCGGAACTATTCAAAAACGCCTGCGAAGTTGTACCGTAAACTGTGTCACTGATAACACTAATTGATGGTATTTTGAATGTGTTTCACTTAAAAAAACATTATTTCCGATACAACATGAAAAAGGAATTCTCCGCAAGATTTTGTTGCGATGAATGGTGAAGGCTTCGTCACATCGGTTGGGTAGCTGCAACCTTTCAGATACAGGCACGCTACTTGTGGTGGGTGATTGCTTGCGGAAATGAGGAAATCAGCTTTGTGAGTGCAGTCAACTTGACAAAGCAGTCTCAGATTCACTTTTCGTTTGTCTTCTGAATATCGTTAGTACAAAGTATATACTTTGTACAATGCGGCTTATGGTTCCGCGAACGTCTTCGACATTCGTGAAAGCCGAAATTATGGTTCAGAATGTGTAGCACGTACTTACTTAATTTACTGATTGGTATTCAGTTAGCTTCATTTCGTACGGTAGCCTTTTCCGGCTGAAACCAATTACCCCGATCCGGTTGTGAGAATGGTAATGAAAAGGTCGCTTTAATCATTGTGCATGAACACTTACGCCATCATCGCAGTCTGCCGAAGTGAAGTGAACCTGAACATCTAAATACAACATTCGCACCAGCTTCATGAGGGCTGACAACTTCCATGTGTTGTTTATGGCAACGTTCACACTATAACTCAGCTCTGATAGGCGGGAGATATTCCATTCCAATTGTGCTTTTCGACATGTACCAGTTACTGTATCTTTCTGCTAGCGAAGATTGTGACTAGACTTAGCAGCCATTCAACTGGAAGCAGACAAAATGCTGACCACTAATTAGCTGTTACATATAGTATTCACCTCAAGGCTGATATCACTTCTGAAAAATGTTAGCTTTTGCTCCCCGAAAATGAGTTCCACTTGACTGATTTGCTTGTGCATTGCCCGGATATGGACTAAAGTGTCGTTTGGTATAAGGGTATGGAAGTAACTTATAAAAATGTCGCTACTCTTAACCCTGATACACTGATTAAAATAAACCGACGAAGGACAGCAGGGAGTCTGTTAACGTGCTATTTTCGGTTCATGATTTTGTGATCCGTTCCATCTCCAATGAAAAACTTTTTAGTACATCAGAGGTGGTTGATGAATCCGTGATCACTGACTGAAGTTGTTGTTGGCTAACGTAACTGATGTAACTAGATCCCATTGCTGAGGCTGGTTCACTAGTCTCGCTTAGTGTGCAATCAAAGTCAGCCCTCTGGAATCAGGGCAGCTCAAATTTTGTTGATTCGTAAGGCTTAATGTCAACTTAGAAGTACTTATTGATGATTTCGCATTCATCCTCAACGAGTCATCGCTCTATGGAAGCTCTTATAACACACTGTTATACGAAAACCACACACACTGGACTCCTTGAGTGCACTTCCCAGAATGTTGCCTGTGAAAAAACTGAACAAGGGACACTCTTGACGATCACCAGTAAAAGTGCTGAACGCTCGAGCAGATGTCCGTAAACTCCCAATCTGCTTGCAGAGTAATCATACACTTATCTCAACAGATCCACTGAGTCTCCTGGTGCTCCCTTTCAAAGAAGCCAGTTCCAGAGAGCATTATGAGCAACCAACCCGAAAGCAGCCTTTAGATCTAACAAGACCATTACCGTTGGCTGGCTATAAGTGTGCCGAAGCTCCGAGGTCTGTCGCGAGGAAAAAATGTGATCAGCGTACCCTCGATTGGATCGCAATCCTGCTTGTTCTTCGCGCATCTGACTTCCTCTGGGTTTATAGAGCTGACGTGAAGTGAGGCCAATGAGTAACTTGGACGCAACGGAAGACAGAGTGATGACTCGCTGGTTGTTTAATACAATTCAGGCTCCGTTTTTGAAAACGGGAAGTACTGTTGACAGTCACCAATCACGGGTCACCCCTTCAGTTTCTCAAATCGTCTGGTAAAGTTTTGTCGGTTCTGGTGTCAACCCCTCCCCACCTTCCTTGAAAAGAGAAGGAGAAAGGAGGCTTGGTCCAACAGCCTTGTTATGCTTCATGACCACTTATGCCTCCGACTGAGGATCTTTTTGGACGCAATGAATGACCATTCGTTTCCAGTCGTTCACATGGCCTAACTGAGGCCAGCTGAACTGTTGTTCGAAATGTTCAGCCCACCTGTCACGTCGATGCTACTGACTGGTGGTAAGTGAACCATCTTTTTCACTTATGGTATCACACCGGTTCGACCACCAGTACAACCAAGGATCAGGGTAAAATGCATTCTGCTAGCCCCAGATACAAAGTCTTTTCCCATCTCTTTTGACTGTTAGACCACATAGTGCTCACGGTTTTGGGCAAGCTTTCAGCCAGATTGTGTTTGAGATCTTGACTGTAGTCATCATGTTCGGAATCAGAAGGAATCGAGCGACACTTGTTTGTGAGGTTTATCGACATGACTGAAATCCAGTTGTGTTGCAACGGAATATATCCCTCGGAGCATACCTTATCACGACACGCCTTCATGGCTCCAACGATTTGTTCCTAGTGCTCGTTAGGATCTCTCACCTGACTTGAGATGGGCAGCTTGTTCATCAGTGCTTCCTGGTAAGCATTCCTTACGCTGTTCGCGCTCAAATGTCAGCTACAGATTTTGCACTTACGAGTGGACGTCCTCTGGGCAAATGATAAAACAAAACGGGCACTCACAGTAGCATGATCCGAGTCCAACTAGTTGCTCCCAAATGGATGAAAGCTGTGGAGGGATTAGATTAGGCAAACGTATCGATGAGGAGTAAACCACCGATTCGCAGAAGGCTACGGCCAATCACTGTTCACAACGCGAACAGAATGGCATGTCAGTGTGGGGATCACTTAGGATGGCACGCCGCTACAGCATCGGATTTTGTTGTAACGAGCACCGGGGTAAAACAAGTTGTTTGATTGCTCCACAAGTTAAAACAAACAGGCTACAAGCGAGGTCTAGCCGACCAACGGAACAGCTAGTGCTTCAGCACCAATTGTAGTTCTTCATTTTACTGATGTGTGTTGTCTATAAAATAACCAACAAAAACTCGGTAAACTGAGATTTGCTTCGTACCACGTAGACTGACTTTTGCTTCCGTTCCGGAATGTAGCGAATTTCAACAAAAGCCTTTAACGTAGTGACGTCACCTGTTACTGACTGAGTCCACGACTGAGAATCACACGGAAGCCTCCGTGTAACACGGCGCCTCTCCCTGTGTTGAAATTCGATGCTCGAAGTATAGAGACCGTGGGGCGCACTCATCTTCAGCAATCGTCATTTTCAGTGCGTTGTGCCTAGATATCAAACGTAACACCCAGCCGCTTCAACTCTGGAGAAAGACGATCAAGCTGAGCATTCGAATCGCCTGCCAGTATAATGATGTCTGAGTGACTAACTCGTCTCAATAGGTCGATCAGGGTGTTGTAGAACGTATCATTGTTAGCATCCGAACAGCTGTCCGTTGGAGTGTACACCGATATATTGAGTACGACGGTTTTCTGGTCTGCGTCGACAAACTTCAGACGGTATACTGGATTTGACAGTGCACAAGCGACTGTTCACTGGGATCGAATTGAGCAAGCATTGCTGTGATGAATATCACTGAACATACACTTTCACGTCAATTATGGAGTTTCAGGTTGTGCACTTTTGATAAGGCGCGTAATTCTAATACAGGCGTTTGATTGTCGTTCATTCGGCTAAAATTTACCCGCAGGGAGTGTATGCTGTCGTTAGTTTACCGTTAACATGTGGGTTTGGAATATAATTGAAGTGATTGTTGACGGAATATTTAAGAAAGTATGAAATATGTCTATCGTACTACGGGAATTTGTTTGTTTTAATGCGTAAACGACGTTTATCGAGGACGCCAAGGATTTGCGCTAAATTAACAGCGAAATATGTTGACGAGATAGCTGAAGTTTTGCGATCTAGTAGATGGAGGGAATAAGGAACCAATGATTAATGAACATGCACCGTATGAGTTGTAGGCCATTAAAAAAAACTTTTCATTCGATATTCCTTGAAATAGGTGCCGACAGTTGGTAATTTTGAGTCATCATAAAAGACACTCAAAAGACGGTCGTGCTACATGGGAATCATCCTTACGTGCGATTGGAAACCACTGAAATTTGGAGGCGTCGTGAGTTAGTAGATAAGGCTGCAGCTGACGACTACTGAACATAATGCGGGCGAAACCCAGAGTTATCTGCTCAGGGTAAATATTGCTCACCGTAATCGGCGTGAGCTGCTTTGGCCATAAGGTAACCAGAAGATAGGTAAATTTCTTCAGTTACCTGACCACCGAACAGATGGAATTTCACGTGTCTTCAGGAAAGCAAAGAGGTTCAACGAGAAGTGAGGTACTGTACCTCATGAAGCCAGCCGGGGTGAATCGTTCGACGGTCAGCCTAGATGTTGGCTACAGTTACATGGTCCGGGCACATGGCCGTAGTAAAATATATAAGCCATACAACGTCAGGTACACTTTAACGGGTATTATCTGATGCTCCTTTCACACTGACCAAACTACGGGCTATACCCTGGTACATTCTTAAAAGTTCGTAACTTTTATGAATCTGAGAAATGCTTCCGTAATAAGCCCGACCACATCTGATGTTTTCAGAGGACACCTTACGAAATGTTACAGACAGCAATCAGTGACGTAGTTCACTTCGAACCGTCTCGAACAATATTCAAGATCCTTGGATAAACGCATTGGGCGCTCAGAAAAACCGTACTATGGATTTTGTGATGTAACCCTATGTCCTAAGAACCACTCAGGACCATGTGCAATAATCCTACGCCGTCAGCCTACGTCACGACCTATGGTTGGACACACTGACGTCTATGCTCGCCGGTCAGCCTACGTGCACACCACAGTCACAACATCACGATGCTGAAATATCGAGATACGTTTATTATATGTACATGTTAGCATTATCTGGAATATTCCGTCAGAAATCAGGAAGCCTGCATGCTTTTGGTTCCGCTTCAGTAGAAGTCCTCCTCTTGCTGTGTATGCTGGTCTACAGTTAAACCGTATGTAACATGCTAAATGGGGTATCACTTACGTTTGCGAGTGACGTCTGTGTAGTCATTCGAGAACACTTTCACTTGGACCCGCTTGTGTGGGGGAACATTGCAAAACTCATCTTCAGAGGTTTCATCAATGAATAATGGAGCTGCACATGGTCTGTGTTCTCGTTTCAACGTCGAAGTTGGTACTGTGTTTGAGGTCGATGCAACCGAACATGCATAGTTAATGTTATCATAACTTACCTGGCGAGGAAGGTTGTAACTGCCCTGTGCAGAAGGAGCAGTGCAATATGTCAGCATTATACATGCAATCCACATGGAAAAACAACTGGTCCTCATCGCACCGATAACTTTTAGTATTAACGCGGTTACCGCTATCCGCAGAGCACATCCATGTGAACATTCTTCTCCCACCTTGGATGTTTTGCATTCCACGACGGAAGAAGGGGGAAGTCTGTGTGTGGTAAGGCCACCTTAGCTGTCTCAATGGACTGGTGCGTGAAGGCTATGATAGTCTTGAAAACGCGGCTTCCTGTCCTAGGGTTTACATCGTGCAGCTTGGCTAACCCGTGATGCAACATTTTGTAATCCAGTTAAAATGCATCACTGTCAGCGACCGTGACCTCTCGGCGGAATATGCCACTTGTGAGTATATTGTATTCCGCAAGCCATTGTCGATGGATTGAGAAGCGGCCTAGAACAAATGCAGTCATAGTTAACAACAACGTACTGTATGGATAGAAGTGCTTTTTGAATACGGCAGCATATGAATACATGGTAACCACATGAACTTATAAAAACTGCACTCGCACGTGCCGTCACTGATGTTTACTGTATACTGTGTGCCATTGTGACTTACTCGAAGCTACCAAATGATGTTAAACAAAGTACGATTACCTTGAACTCGTCTAACTGGTTGATGTGCAGCAGGGGAGCACGCCCCTTGAGATGCTTCAACACCAACTGACTGGCAAATGTTGTCAGCCAAGAGAGTATATTCTTAACGTACACGTCTACCTCTCGGCGGTCCCAACCGTAGGTGAACCGCATTTCAAACTCCCGCATTGTCCACTCGCTGTGGAACCAAATTTTAAAAATAACCGTGGTTAAGTGAACTCTGGGATGAGTGCGCTTCTTTAGTCGCCCATTCGCATTCTTCAGAGGGTTGTTTGTTCGATTTCCGAAATGAACAACATCCGACTGTGCACGGATGGCCCACTTTGGCTTTATATATAGCCAATTGAACAAGAGGTAGTTCATGAAGCTGGGGTCTGTTCGCCGGATTATTGCAACATCCCGGTTGAACCTGCGAAATGAATAGACACTCCGAATGAACGATATAAATTGCCTGCAGGGAGTGAAATCTGCCGTTAGAAGACGATAAAATGAGAAATCATTGAGCACTGGGCGATATTCCCGTGATATCGCCCATGAATGTGAAAGTCATCGATTTCCATGACGAAGAGCATCAGGAGAGTTAAAAAGATTTGGTTCAGTCGACCGTAACTCGGTTTGTCCTTCATTTGGCACCGAGATCGAAATTAGCGGTGATAGGTGTTGTGACAGTGGAAATGTAGTATCTTGTGAAGAATTTCTCCACGTTTGATTAATATTTGACCGATGTTATCTTATATTCCATATTAGGTTATGGATTATTCACAGGGCTTCAAAGTTGTCTTTCACTAGTAAGTTAACCCAAATCCTTGGCGTCCTTGATACAAATCGTTCACGCATCAAAACAAAGATTCCCACAGCACACTAGGCATATTTCATACTTTCCTAAATATTCCGTCCACAATTACTCCCATGATATTCAAAGACCCACACATTAACGGTAAACCAACGACAGCATTCACTTCCCGCGAATAAATTTCAGCGTTCATTCGTTGCGTTTTGCTCAATTCGGATATACGGGCTACTGGTCTTGCGTCTATTGTGTCCATTCACGAAATATCACATTGGCGTCACGGCGGACTTCACTAATAATGAACCCTATGCTTCTTGAGACTCTAGACATTCATTCATCCCCCCGTGATATTGGGGATTAATTTGAACGATTTGAACTATGGTGTAGGACCGTATCCAGCCTCAATGAGGAGGCAGAATCAGCCTTCTTCCTCTCAAGAGTGAAAAAGAGGCCTATTGTCTTCTGAAGAGTTTATCTTATCCAGATTCGCTGATAGATCTCACATAAGAGCGCATGAAGAGATCACTGCTCGGTATTGTCACTCCTGTAAATTTTGGTGTCGCCGAACGAGTCAAATTCAATATCATGAAGCGCCAACCGAACCAGGCAGTCCGTGACTATAGTCTCCAGATCCAAACTCAGGCAGCATGGCGTGATTTTTGTGATCAACTGGAGGTCCAACTTCGTGACCGACTCATCGCCGGTATTAATGCAGGGGATCTACACAGAAAACTACTGCTACTTCCAAAACCTACGTATCGAAATACCAGTCATCTGTGGGCAGTACGAAGACGTTACTAATACAGTCCATAGTGGGAGTTCTAGTGAGACCCCGGTCTTCTTCGGATCGATGGAAAAGCGACCTACAGAACACAGTACGTTGCGGCTATTCAATTCAGCTCATAAATATATTTAGGAGCTGAACTGAATAGTCGCAGAGTGCTGTGTTCTGTTGGTCGCTTTTTCATATATGGTCCTCAACCAGTTTCTCAAAAGTCTTCGCAACAGTCGACATATCACTGGCAGATTCGGGAATTGTGGCTCATGTGGCAAGAGACATTCCAGTTACACGTGTTTCTGGAATCTGTATCGGAATCTAAAAACCCGTATAGTTGGCCGAAATGTGTACAAGTTCAGTTTGCATTTTGATGGTCATCCAGCTATTACAGACTAGTAAGCGTTCGACTTTATCGACCACCGAGCAAAGAAGTGCACCCAGCCCTGCACATTTACTAATTTACCAACCGCACAGGGAAACACAGTGACTGGCCAGTGATGGCGACGGCTGTGCCTGGTGTCTCCTTCAAATATCGCCATTTCTACATCCCAGACAGATCCACAGGCTACAACTTCCTAATCGACGCTGACGCTCAGGTAAGCGTGATTTAATGCACCGTAGGCGACCGCCAGCGTTGTAAGCCAATTTTATCTTTACAAACCGCTAATAAAACCCCGATACAAACGTTCGCTCACACTCGACCGTGGACAACGACGTCAGTTCCGCTGGATTTTTCTGGTAGCGAACGCTCAGACCGCAATTCTGGGTGCCGATTTCCTATCCCACTTTGGTCTCTTGGTTGATATTCAGCACAACACGCTTTTGGACAACTTGACTTCCTTGAGTGCTAAAGGCAAATTAACCACTATGAATACCTTCGGAGTCCATATGGCGGTGCCAAAACCCTCAAGATATTCCCAGCTGATCCAGCAATACCCCCAGCTCATAAATCTGTCGTATCACCCACATTCTTTGAAACATGATGTTACACACACCACCGTGACCAAGGGACAGCCAGTGATCGCTCGCCCCAGATGTCTCCCTCCCAAATGGCTGAAGATTGCCAGGGCGGAAGTTGATCACATGCATTAACTTGGCATCATCCGTCCATCCAAGAGTGCATGGTCTTCCCCTTTACATTTGGTCCCTAAGAAAACACCGGGTGATTGGAGACCATGTGGTGACTTCCGAGCGCTCAACAATGCCACCGTACCAGACCGTTATCCCATTCCCCACATCCACGATTTTTCCTTGACTCTACATTCTAAGTGTGTTTTCTCTAAAATCGACTTGGTGCGTGCATATTACCAAATTCCCGTCGCTGAAGATGACACACCCAAGACCGCGATCACAACTCCCTTTGTTTTTTATGAGTTCCTTCGAATGCCTTCGGACTTTGGAATGCTGCCCAAACATTCCAGCGTTTCATGGATCGAGTTGTACGTGGTATGAGTTTTGTCTTCCTTACCCTGATAATGTTTTGGTTGCTAGTCGTTCCTCCGAAGAACATGAAACGCATCTTCGACTTTTGCTGGAGCGGTTGAATGAATACGGGATTTCCATCCATTTAGCTAAGTGCGATTTTAACGTCTCGTCTCTTGAGTTCCTTGGACATTTTATAGACGCAACTGGCATCAAATCCTTAGACACCAAGCGCAAGCGCTGCAAGAGTACCCCATTCCTGATTCCATCAAAAAACTTTCACGGTTCATTGAAGTTGTTAACTATTACCGTCGTTTTATTCCTCACTTCTCACAGCTTCTGAAGCCGTTAACCGATCTACTACGTGGTTCTAAAAAGAGTGTTATTTCAAGTCCTGCAGCGCTACAATCGTTCAACGACGTAAAGAAAGCCCCCAGTGAAGCAACGTCCTTGCTCACTTTCATCCAGAGCCGACTGATCATATGATCCTTTCGACTGACGCGTCCAATCATGCTATCGGTGCAGTGCTTCAGCAGTACGTCAGTGGTGAATTATGACCAGTCTTATTCTATT
>QNGE01001607.1:17217-89405 GCA_008508345.1 Paragonimus westermani
CTTCTAGTAGTGATTGCCTTCTAATCCAGCCTCTGCCGGTTAGCCGAACAAAGTTGATTTGCAATTATCAACGTCACTTTTTATCCAACCTCAATGCGCTAAGCCGTGGTTGGATCCCACAAGTAAGACGGTAATTTCCTATATTTCGTGTGCGTCGGGAGAAATTATCACTCACTCCAGATGGATTGTTGTGCTGTATGACAGAATTGTCATTCCTCCAACCCTTCGTAGAGCTGTTCTGGACCATCTATATTCTTAACATATTGGAGTTGAAAAGATGAAGTCTCTGGCCAGATTAAAGTGCTGGTGGCCAGAGAGTGACGCTGATATTTGTCGTCTGGCCAAAAGTTATACATCCTGCCATCACAAATTCCATAATTCACCGTCTAAATGGGCTCCATGGCCGATTTTAACTGAGGCCTGGCAATGGGTTCTTGCGGATTACTGTGGTCCTTTTCTTGACAGGTATTATGCGCTAGTAGTGATTGATTCCTATTCGAAGTGGCATTCACAACAACGCCCAATGCAGAATTCACTATGTACGCGCCCAGAAGAATATCCAGCAGAGAAGGTATCCCTCTTGTGTTAGTGACTGACAGTGGTACCCATTTCACTGTCAACCTTCTAACTACTTGACTCAACGGTATTGGATGCAGGCATCTGTTTACTCCTGCTCGACATCCCCGCTCTAATGGTCAGGCTGAAAACTTTGTTAAAACACTCAAAAGCGCTATAACCTCTCTTCAGTGTACTTCATTCAGAGACCTTGAAAAAGGTGTTGACAACTTCTTGCTACAATATCGCAATGCCTGTCATTCAGCTACGCATGAAAGTACCTCCAAACTTTTTAAAGGACGGTCTTTGAGATCAAACTTGATGTGTATTCAGTCCTCTGAGGTTATGTTTTATCGTGGTAATGACTTGAGACCGTCATATGGTTTATTTCTAAAGAATCTTGGTAAATGCTTATACCGAATTCTACATAACTGACATGTGGATTAGATATGTTTTGTGAATACAGATTCGAATTCGAACCATGAAATTACAAGCATCATTCGTAGGTCTTAAAGGCGGCAAATGAAACCCGGAAAGGATTTCAAGAACCCGCAGTCCATTCAACGTGTGGTGGATGTGATGAATGTCATTGAACATATACTTTTACGTCAAGTGTGGAGGTACAGTTTGCACACATTTGATAGGGCGCGTAATTCTAATACGAGCGTTTGATTGTCGTTCATTCGTTGTGTTCTGCTCAATTCGGATATATCGGCTACTGGTGTGGGGTCAAGCTCTATCTATTCACAAAATATCACAATTACTATGCACTGGAATTCGGTGCGATTTCCATTCCACCTTGACCACGGGTTTAAGCTTCGGCGTTACCCGAGACGTTGATAGCTATTTACGTGTGAACTCAAGAGGGTAACTGTGCTAGAATCGTAAAATCGCATTTCAGAGAAGCAGCAAACATCAATCTCCACAGAGACCAGATGATGTCGTGTCTATGTTTGAAACACCTTTACCACGCCATCGGATACGATTTGTGATTTTTGAACAATAACACCTTGGTCACGGTTGACGACAATTTTTTGGTGCTATCTCCATTTTCATCTCTCTGCTGTACGTTTCACTACAATTATTAACTCCATGGATCATTTTTGTGGGCTTATGAGTAAGGCAAAACTGAGTAACAGAAAAAGCCGGTTTTTAAACTTAGTGTGTCGTCC
The DNA here is from genome assembly GCA_008508345.1 of Paragonimus westermani. Classification (NCBI taxonomy): domain Eukaryota; kingdom Metazoa; phylum Platyhelminthes; class Trematoda; order Plagiorchiida; family Troglotrematidae; genus Paragonimus; species Paragonimus westermani. The sequence continues at coordinate 18,945 of QNGE01001607.1, forward strand.
AACATACATCTGAAGGTCATCGCATCCAAGCAAGTCTGCCATCGCCTTGATTTCCGTTGTTTTATCATACTACTCAGTAGTAGTCAGGGTGTATACGAATATTTCGTCACTCCTACCGTAAGTTGTCTGATATTAAAAATCAGCAAAGGAAGTGACCATTGTTCACGATGTTACATCAAGTCCAACACTCACAGCAATATATCCATGTACCAGAACAATCCAAGAAATAATCGGCAGTGAGAATATCTACTGCCTTCTTTCATCTTACAAATGAGGCTGAAAATCCCGGTATGATTTACAGGTCAAACGAAAAAACACGGATGAAGAAGATGAAGGGTGGGTCATCGAGAATGCCGTCAGTATCCAGTCAGATTGATCTGGTCATCGTATCACACACCCATATTATTAAATCCTACACATGGTCTTGCTTAGCGACCCCTACAGGGTTCAGGTTCAACAATCTCAAAGCCTGTTTGGCTTCAGGGATTCCCCCAACTCTGCACATTGAAATGACGACCAGACGCAGCCCAACTGGACAACTCGGCAACATATTGCATGCTGGAAGGATTAGAAGTTAGATGAGTAACCTTTGACCGAGGGACACTATATTCGCGGATAATATGCTCTGAGAGGCGTCACAAATTCAAGTGTTCCCATGAAATTGGACGGCATGAACTAACACAAGAGAGGGAAGACAAGTGTTTCATGATGAACCTGGTTATCTTTACGCCCGGTCCCACTTTAGATGTGCTTACTGATTTTTCGGCAGCCATTTGCACTGTGTAATTCTGCTTAACTAAGTAGATGATTGGGTCTGGACTTCTAATACCTACACGCTCAGTCTGTCTGACGGAGATGTGGGATAAAACGAGTTAATTTGTTATGGTGTTATGCAGAGTTGACTCATCTGGACAGTGTGATAAATACGTTTGAAGTTGTGATGCTCATCTAAACGCGTTATCCGAAACACTAGCTGATAAACGATTAGCCAGTGATTAATACCAGTAATATTGTGAGTATTATTGTATTAACAATATTGTTGATATAGTAATATTAGTGTACATTTAACAGTGTAACTGTAAATATCAGTCACTGATCAACTAAGTATTAATAGTTAATAATGTAGTTGTTATATATTTTATCCAGCCTTCACTCCCATATTTAAGTGAGATATCAACGGCTGCCAAATATGATTCCACAAACGTTGGAAACACTGGAAATCAAACATGTCCACAAATTGCTGTACATGAATTGTAGAGGTCTCGTAGCGCAAGATCACGTGTAGGAGATATTATAGTATATGTTTGTTATAGAGTGGACATATCATTATGATATGTTGAGGGTATTTTCGGACGACTTACCCCTCTCTCTTATCTAACCTATAAATTTCGCGGGGGGGTATTTTTGTCTACATGCACCGAAACGGTTCGTTAAGAGTTATTTGGTCGCACTGACAGGTATTCGTCAAATTTATTGAATTCTACAAGCAGTTCACTACTGCGCACGGTTCTGTCTCAGAATAACTCTGTTTCGAATATTATTTTACCATGCCCGTTGACCACGCTGTTCTCGACTGTTTCGACTTCTGTAGTAAACCTATAAACATAAAGTTTTCTGGCCAGTCCGACAATCTTCAGGCACTAGTTACCAGGTGCGGAATCCATAACAACACCATTGTCAAAAACTTCCGGTTATGCGCACTTGTATTCCTAAATCAGTTTTCCATCGGATCACACGTTTCCTGCAACAAACACAAAGTAGTGGAGTAGTGGAGTAATCCAACAGAATGTTTGACCACTACCTTATTTCCCAGAGTTTTGGTTTCGTAAAAAACCAATGATATGTCAATTGTTTCTGTTGCATATTTCATACGATAACCATATCCACTGGCCGAATATCCACTCACCCAAGGTGAGTACAGCAGTTCGCTGTTATCATCGGTGGTGTTGCTGTTTCATGTGGAGTTCGTTCATTTACCTTTAAATGGCATTATTTCAGGTACTGATCCATTTTCAATTCGGTTCAACTGAGTACAGTGCTGTACTGGTAAATTTTCGAAAATTGTGTACACTCAATAGTTCAGATATGACTATCGAGACATCAAAGGAACGGATGAGAACGCCCTCGAATATTCAGCTTCATCTCAACACTGTTATGTCGAGGAACGATTTAGGTAGATGGAGTTTCACTTCGAAATAATTGCAGAAAAATGTGGTGAAATATCACTTTTTTGATCTGTCATGTTAGCGTCTTTGGTTGGCCAAACCTCGGCTGCCAGTTATTACTGAGGCTGACTGAAAGCCAGAGTAAGTGTCATGATTGAGTGAACCGAATTCGGCTTGAACAAATTCTTGATCATATAGCTTGATTCACTGGTCTCAGACGGAGAAGTGGGCAAGCACGGTTGACCACTCAAATCTCATGGTGCCTCGTTTAATGTGGTATCATCGGGTAGAGGATAGACAGAAGCGTTCCATTCAGCAAACGAACTAGAAGGTCCATTACGTACCATTCACTCAACTATACGCATAGATCTTCTACCACTAATCCGTTTCTCAATTTTCATCATGTAGGTGAACACACTTGTGATCACCTTAAGATGAGTTATTGAAAGTAACTCGCTGATTCTTTTTTCTTCCTCAGGTATTATCTGTTTGCTTTCCGGCGAAGTTTACGGGAATTCTTCTGTCACTACCCGTACTCAGTAAAGTAGACATTGCTAATTCATAGATTCTCTACTGGTAAATCAAATCAGTGTAGCATGTCAAGTTCCGGTTGATGTAAATCAAATTTTCAGGGTTATCTGCTTCCCATGCCTGAGTAACACATCTGAACACTCAACTAACCAGCTGAATTAGACAATATTCCCTGTTGTTCAACTGCGTTTACGACTCACAAATTCTAAACTGGATCGCAAGTGATCCATTAACTGAAATTACCAGCCACTCACCAAAGGTGCATGTACAAATCAAATCACAGTATGACTTTTATTACCCAACTGATCAATACTGCGTTTCGTCAGTATCGAACGGTTTTCAAGAGTGATAATTTTACCGGCCTATTATGTATGCATTCCAGATTGATGAACAAGTGATATTTTTTCATATTATTATAAAGATTGCCTAACACGTAAGTAAACAACACTCTCTACACCTGCTTGTATGATAAGTCTTGGTATGAGTTTGCAACACATCTTACATGACATTTGTAATGCGCGACAGAGTGGAAGCACTGAGGAACAGCGTCTCTCTGAAGGGCGGGAGCACAGCGAGAATCTAGAATGGTAACAAGAACAGAAACAAGCGTGAGCCAGAGGCTCAGTAAATCATGCACACAACTTACTCAAACGAAAACCAAGATGGCGTCAATCACACGATAGCCAAATGCGTTACACAATCTTAGTTGAAAACGGTGAACTGGTACATGCAATTCAACTGAGGGTAACTGGACAAGAAATTCGTCCGGCAATCGATAGAAAGGTCTCGAAATAAATTGAAGACTAAATGCACACTGATGAGAACTGTTGAAAGACAGAAATGTCAGTACCGAAAGATTGATCAAATCAGCGAAACAGAAAATTTTCATTCACAAGAGAAACTATAAAATTGGAATAAATTCACTTCCAAGTCTACCTTACATATTTCCTTCTGGTTAATCCTTCAAGTAACCCGATTTGTATGGGTTATACCACAGGTTTTCACTCTTCCTGATAATGTTCAGTTTTATCGTGTTCTCCAAGTTCGGGTTAAATAGTGCTGTTTTCAAACAGTTCTTGACTTTGTATCCCAAATAGTCCACAGTTGGTGTATAATCATTGTTCATACCTGCTAAAAAACTAGCCTAAATCCGTTATATTTTCATTCCGATAGATGAAGAAACTTGCAAATAAATAAGCTTACAAATGAAAATCATGTAAAGCTATTTTTTAACGGGGGAAACCTTTTACTCCACTAAGCTTGTTAGCATTATTAGTTGAATATGAAACATTCGTTTTTGGACTTTCTGTTGATGAAAATGATTGAGCAAACTGTACGCATGACTCAATCGAAACTAAACAAAAGGACACAGTCTGAACGTTTGACTTGCATAACAACACTTGGAATAATGTGGCATTATTGGCAACAGAGAGGGAAATAGAACGTGTGTAAGTGTTCAACCGAATCACATTCATTGAACATGCTGAAGGAACAGCAAACCACTGATGTCCCGATTACGCATTTACTCAGCTGTAAGTAAAATAGCTGAGGTTGGACAGCGCACGGTTGATAGATTATCACCTTGTGGTTCGGTTTAAACTTTCATGGATGACGCGTTCAATAAAATCGTACAGTTAGAGACAACATTTTTCAAGATAAATGTCCTTAGAATCCGTGAAAATCGTTGGTGCTGATGTTGTTCTAAAAGGTTACACACTAGACACTTGTTTAGATTACTTGGTGCAATCTCTGTGTGCCAAATTTTAGTTTCACAACTACGGTGAGTGGTATCGACCAAGACCAGCAATCAACATACAACCTTAACGTGTCATTTCTGTGAAAAGTGAATTCTTCCATGATGAAACATCATTCTTGTCTTGTCATTTATGCATAAGTAGTCAATACTAGTCAGTTGCAATAGCTCGGCTGCCAAATATGTTAACCAAAATTTCGTGCTTATTTGGTGGAGTTCCTGTGTCGTCAGATGTGGGGAAGTGGGACAGAAGAGAAGACTGTCAGACAGTGATGACGAATTATTCCACAAAATCGTTGAACTATGAGGCAAAACTGACTTAGACGGTCAGTCACAGGATGGCATTCTATCTTGGAATACGTCTGGGTGTTCTTCTGACCGTACCCAAAGTATACACAAAGAACTAACGTATTGCATCACCTAAACTTTACACACTAAACAGAAAACTTGGACGCAAAGTGTAACTGTAGCCTACTGTCCCCATCATTCAGTCAGATTTGCATGGTCAGCTCATCATGCACGCAGGAAATGACTATTCATACACAGGACCACCCTGGCAGATAACGGTTACCTTCTGCGATGGGTGTGCATTGGCGTTGTTTCCTAGGCGCTTAATCGCTTGTCTTCCATGCAGAATACCTTATACCACAAAAATGAAGAATGAGTCTCGATTTCTTGGACCACAGCAGCTGACTGCCACCCTGTATCTCTCAAGTGGTATGGAATCTCAGTGTAAGTGTGGATACACTGTGCGTAAAGATTCTCGAAAGCTACTAAACTTACGCAAAATGTGTCAATAAACAGAACGATTTTAATTCCTTGTCATCACAGTGCATTTGTCTGCTTTGGATTTGTTTAATTTAGATCGTCAAATTCCAAGGTATGCCTTATCTGACCAGTTATCAATCTAAGCATATTTTTCTGGTTAACACACAGCATATTTTAAGTAACTCTGATTCTTTTCTATATTCAAATACCAATGGCTTGTCATTGCACGAAGCTAAATGCGCACCCAAAGGCAAGCATGCTGTGTGCGTCACAGGTTAGAATGAAACGGCTTAAACTTACCCGTATTGCTGAGCATATTTTGACAAACGACGGTTTATCTTCCTTACGAATGGTTCTTGTTTGATGTTTGAATTTGGATGGGTGTAAACCTTGGCTCTAGGTGTATACAGAAGAGGTGGATACAGGCTATGTAGAGTATGCTATGCTCGGCCTGTTTGTTAGTGTTGATTGACAGTGTGCACAGCGGATAATTCAGCAAGCATAAAGCAGGTTTCTTCCCAAAGTTCGTGTCCACCGAATCATTTTCCGTAACGCACTTATATGAAGTGAAAACCCTCTAAGCGGTTGGGTGTGCGTTTGGAAAAAGCGATGGAAATCTGCCGGTTAGTTATTGATCGATGGGAGAATTAGTTTAACTGTTTTTAATCACATGATCGTCATTTATCAGGATATGCTGCGAACTCATTGGTTACCACCGTTACCGTACACGATTGGTCGATGGACGAAAATAACACTCAAAAATCGGTTGTGTATGTTGTTTTACAACTCCCGAAAGTCATGCATGTACAACAGTGAAACTAAGACCGCATCTGCAAATAATTCCGTCTGAATGGCTCCAAGCGTGCATTAACAATAGCAAAATCGATCAATAAGTAGTGACTAACAGTTGAATGACTTTGAGAACCAGGGATCGAAGCCGTATTTTCTTAATTGTTGCGAGGACATCTGAAGGGCTGAAAACGCTCTGGCATTTAGACGAACCTTTCTGTTCAGGTAAAAGCGAGTAAGGCCCACAAGGGCGAAATTACTGGTAGTTTATATGTGAACAAGGTGAGCGGTAACCCATCTGACTGACACGTCACAACCAGAAGTGGTAAACTTGAATCGACGCCCGGCTTACAAGATTCGTTAGGGACACTTTGACAAGATCCCTTCCGTAGAACTCGTCCGATAATTTACTATAAAATACTGCACGTGTTTTCTCTTATTTATTAGGATGGAAAAAAGTTGGCGCCGGAATCCGTTAGTGGACTCCTGTTATGTTTGATGATGGAGACAAATGATTCAGGATGGAATGACGGCCTGGGACTATTATCGGTCTGAATCCTGAAAGCACGAACCGTGTTTCTTTTCACATGTGGTAGTTTCTGGATCATTTTCTTTAACGTCTTCGTACGAAATGAAAACCGGTGATAAATATTAGGGCTCAACAGCCATTATGGAAAGTTTCCCAATGTCACTCACTGCTTCATAAATACATGGGTCGTCATTTTTCAACAAGATGGTGCAGCATTATTCACTGAACGAATGCAAAGAAAACCTGCATACTTTGCCACGAAATTCAAGTTTTTGATTTGTCAGTCTATTGGGGTTGTTAAATCCTGTAGATTTCAGACTCATGGTGTGAACAGAAAGAACAATCTGCAGCTTAGTAATTAATAAAGATGAGATAGCGTAAACCCTGCCACTTTATCAGAATCACGCCTATACTGTTTAAGAAAGTTCCTACAAAAAACACAAATCCTCGTATTCATCAAGAATCTGTTAAGCCAACCATCTTATCTGTGCACTTCTATCACAATACCAAGTGGCGCTAAGAGGATAGAATCCAGACCTTATGAAACAATAGACATTGACTTCTCAAAGAACTGGCATCCCATAGATCGGACTTTGCATAAAAAGACAATTCATAAAATGGACGCGATTCAGTGCTTATTTGCACATCTTCATACCACACACGTGTCTGTTCCGACTGATTGTACACCGCCAACCTTTGATGGAATAAAGCTTTAGGCGCGGCACCAAACACAGATCGTGACAGCCACAAATCACATTGTTGGCGTATATCAAAAGGAAGGAAGCATATCTATATCGGATGTGGGACCCATTGTTATCCTAGTGAGTGGGCGGGAGTTGGGCAGGATAGGAAATCTAACGCGTGTCACAAGTAAGTTCCCCACAGAAGTGTTGACAAAGTGTGTCCCATATTTTCAGTGTACGCATGTGTGTTATGTACCAATCCCTTCATGGAGGCGCCGGACAAACATCCAACCGGTTCACTTGCCACCCCTCTGTAGGAGATGACTATGGAAGAACAATGTATTTTCTTATTGCGACAAGTGAAAACTTATGTTCTTGTGTTTTGTTACCAGATTGACAAAAAGCAGAAGTTTTTTTTAAAAAAAAATGAGTATGCGCTGAGGCATCGCTTTGTAAGATTGATTGAGGAATGTGAGAGGTAGAGGAGTAGATTCACCCGGATGGATTTTGTTCTGATTATGAAAACAATCTAATGTTTTGAAAAAGTAATATGTTTCGCGGCAAACAGATTCAACAACTTCATGGAGTATGTGTTGTGGACCCTGAGTGAGTTAGTGCGAGCGATTTACTGACACAGTAGTCGGAGATTTGACTGGTTTAAGTTGAACATAATTCGCACTTTGACCGCATTCTCCACGTTCAGATAGGCTTGCTAGCCAGCCTGTTTTGAAAAGAAGCACTTGACTGGAGTTTGGTTGTTGTTAAGACTCGTCAATAGTATGCTTACCACAGCCAATTTGGCTGTTGCTCACAAACTAAATGGTTGAGTATTCACAAATGATAATTCGGTCATGCCTCGCGTGAATTCTATGGCGCATTGGTTACCACACTTACTTCATGAAAGCGTGGCCGGAGTTCTAATCCCGGCCGTGGCAATAACATGCACTACTGATGGGCTTTAATGAGAGCAGAACGCGAGTTTAGTGCTTCTTTTCGAAAGAGGCTGGTTGGAAAGCCTTCCTGAGTTCGAAGGCTGATATCAAAGCGTGAGCTATGCTCAATATGAAACGAACGGACCACTCGTAAGGGTTATTGTATCCAGTGCCGTGTCATACCTGGCCTCATCGTTGCAGCCAAGAGCAGCTATTTACAGACCTGATTACTGGTTTAATTATTTCATACTATGTCCGACCTAGTTGGCCTACTGTAGACCAAAGCCTACTACTCGAGTATGCATGTGACCATGTACTGCTTTGGTTAAATGAGTATGATCGGTTCTCTTCAATCTATCTGTTTCACTGTCGACCCAGTTCACTAGGTTAGTTGGATCCTTATCACGTGCCCCGACTTTCCTTTGCTTGCTTCACAGTAGCTTCAAAATAGCTGATTCAAAATAGCTGTAGACCAGAAGGTGAGCAACAGTCTTGTTAGAGAACGGATTTAGTGGTCATACTGAATTTCTAGTTAGTACTCTTTGAAAAGAATCCAGTGAATCCCGTTCTGTTTCTTTTACCGTTCAGCAGCGGTACATATCTTTGCCACGACCGGGACTAGAATTCCAGTCACGTTTTTATGAGGCAACCGTGCTGACCACTGTGCGACTTATCTCACTTTAGGCACGATCGAATAATCACATGTAAACGTTCCGCCAAGAGAGGACACAGTTGTTTATTTGGGGAAACCAATAACCAGTTATGTATTTCAACCAGACTGCGACCAAAGACACTCATCTGCACACCACGCTGATCTGAGAATGTCCCGGTCGCTTTGGATACCAAGTCTCAGTTCCCTCATGTGGCAAAACCATTCCATGTGATGCTGCCCTCCAGTGATCCTTCTCGTATCTCTTTCCTATTTGTCCCGCTGCCATTTCGATCCATGTTGTCGCCTCGCTATTGACTAGTGGTGGTGTAAGTAGTATAGTGCGACCGTCTGTCCTCACCACACTGGAACATCTTACATATGAGTTAAGCAATAATCATAAAAATATAACTTTTGCATTCCCATACACTCCTAGTCAGCCTCTTTCGAAGAACGGCACTGGTTACGTGGTTCACTCCCGTTAAAGATCACCGGCAGTCCATATAATTCCCGTGTCGGGGATGGCCTCCGGCCCTCACGGTCGAGAAGCAACTGTGTTGATTAGTGTAACAGAGATTTCGTCTTTCAGTCATCCTAACCAAACATCTAACCATGATCACCTATGAACTGTTCTCGACGGAGTTAACTGAAATACTTTGTGTTTTGATCCCGTAAACGTTTTGCAGAATTTTGATGGACACCGCACTGCATCCATCAGACGCACACGTACCTCTCCGCTATCCGTTTACCGTAAATATATCCACACGGACTGGAACCTGGGTGTTGTCATTAGAACTGAACCATATAGATTAACGATCAAACGTGTAGGAATTGCAGAACTCTATTAGGCACAATAACACAGAACGTATACTGTTGAACCGTAATGTATCAAATGTATAGGATATCGGAATAGTAGAACAACTGCATAAAAAGGCGACAAAACATGTCAGTCATGTTGATCATACTGGACTTTTCCTACGGCGTACCCAGAGGTCCGTGTGAAAGTCTTTAATTATAAAAGTTATTCTGTTTTTACAGAGATTGCTTATAGTGAGCGGCTGGTTGATTTTATGCCTTGTAAACCAAGTGAGTAGAGTGTAAACAGGTATGCATGTACAGGTTACAAGTTGGCTGTGCCTACATATCCGACCAGCAAGCCGAGGAACATAAACATTATTCTAGTCACTTAAAAAACCGATGATCTAGTGAAGACAAGAATAACTCATTTTTCCCTCATATGAAGTTTAGGTGTTTATCAAAGTTTGACGTCAACTGAAAAAGCAATGCATAAACACGTTTCTCACGCTACAGCCGAAGGTTTTATCAGAATTATTGTAATAAACCCTATCTGGTCTACAACACGTCCTAGTGGTCAGCTAACGGAATAAGTCTCCGAATATCACAAAAGTTGTTTAAAATTGATCCTATCCGAGATAACAGGATACATTCCACATCCTGGGTAACAACTGACCATAACCAGAGTTCACTCAAGGGGTTGGAGATCAAGAAATGGATGTTAGAAGACGCTAATTGAGAATACATTCCAGGAAAGAGTGATAGTAAGCCGAATTTCTGATTGTCGTGATTGAAGAAAAGATGAAGTTACACGTTGGTGGATAATTTAGTCATAATGAAAATTTCACGGTTGTAAACAGTACTTCGGACACAGTTCCGCTTATCAAGTGAATATCAACAAAACACAACTGTGAATTGCGGCTGTCGGAAGACCATTGAGAAATTCTTGTGATAAAAGTCGGGTTACGAGGTCATGCTCGTTCAGTTACCAATGAGACCGAGCAAAAACAATCCGCAATCAATTAATTGCTAACATTTATTTGTCATTCATTAGTGTACATCATGAAGTCGATGGAAACATTAAAAAGATCGGAAGGTCAGAGAATAGCGCAACTTTCCGACGGCCTTGTTCACTCAACAGATGGTGGCGAGGAGTATTCGAAGAGCACGAAGTACACTGAGAAAACTATTCAAAACGTCATTTGTCGTTTAGTTTGGACAACAATTTACATATTGTCATTCGAAGAAATGGTAAGCGGTTACACCAAAATCTATGCATCAAAAATGTGAGAAAAAGGCATTCAAAACCAACTGTCTGGTAAGGGTAGGACGCCACAGGGTTAACAGCCCTGAATAATTGACAATAACAAACTTTAATAATTCCAATCTTTAAATAAAAGTTATTTCTGTGATATGTTAACAAAGAGAAAGGATACAGCCAAAAGGATGAGCTTCTCAGAATCGATTGCTGTTCAGGGCACAAGGATGCGTGCTATCACAGACAGGGCTCACCTATCTGCACGAAGAAATGCCCTTCATAGTAAGAAAACCGTCAGGAGTTAGCTACAATCAACGCCAGTTTCGCCGTGTGAATGTGATAAAGATTCTCATGGGACTTGGGACGGTCAGTTGGTATGAACCAGTGACTGCGTAGGAGGGCAGTCCCAGTAGAAGAATCGTAATACAAGAAGGGGGGAAACATGACAAACGAAAAGAGATGAGCACGGGTAAATGGGAAACAGAGTCCTCGTTACAACTCACATTAAGGAGGGCCGACTGAATGACGTTACTATGACACTCGGTCCCAGGCTTCATCACCTTGTCCGTCCAGGCAAACTGCCTTCAATAGTCGTTCACTATACTGACGCCTAGTATCACAGTAGCGCCGTCACGAACCACGATAACGTCGGGTTTGATGAACGAGCTCGTCGTTGTTACTCTTTGCTCCTCGACAGCTGTAGAGTCCAGGTTGCGCAGCCTTTTAGTTAGGTCTTTGGCCAAGCAGTTGCATCGGGCACAACGCACGTCGTGGGTGATTCAGCATGATTACAGAATATGAGCGAGGATATCTGGTTGACCGCACTTGTCACGAAAGAGGAACGAGTAATCAATTCGGCCAATTCGAGGATTCCGAACCGCACTCCGAAGAAGACCGCATCGGAGCTGGATGACACGAATAAATAACCTGAGAAAAATGTGATCTGGATTCAATAGCCGGTAATCACAACGTGGAAAGCGAGATCAAGGCTGTCTCGCCTGTGGTAAAATTTATCCATCCGTGCCTCATGGGTCTCCTCCTTGTCCGTCACCACCACACCCTGTATGCGCACTGGGACATTGACGCCTGTCACGATAACGCCACACGGATCATCTTTGACTAGTTCCCTCAGAATTGGACGTTGACTGGGGAACAGTCTCTCCATGCGTGAATTGCACGAAATGGGAACAGTACTGGGCAAACTCAGAAAGCCCAGGCCACTCCAGAGAACTGGGGTGTGGATGTAGCTGCTTGATGTATCTTCGTGAAGGCAGAGCCACTGCCGAACAAGCTAGCGAATCGTGCAGTCCATAGCTCTGTGTGTGTTTCAGTGGACTCGGCTCAAAATGGGGACCAGATGTTGTCTCAGAAGGTACAGGGGCGTTTTGATTGTTTCATCCAGCATCGTACGAAGCTGCAGTTGGTGACTGGTTAGTGCTTTTTCTTTCCAGGTGAACGAGATAAGTCACTGTGCCGCAGAAGTTTAGTGAGTGAGTAATGTCCGCAGCAAAATCAATAGGCTCACCAACTATAGCTGTTGCGTTGTGCTCATGGCCACCCCAGCTAGCTCCAGAGCATTATCGATGGTTACAAGTCTCTCGAAGAGAAACATAGGGTTCTCGGTCAGATAAATCAGATAATCCGGGTGGACGAAAATACTGGCCAGTGTATCGTGGGACTGGTAGCCAAACTCCACTCGAGGTACAGCCAACACCTCATCCATTGTTATGATGAATAGCACCGGTGACAGTGAGTCGCCCCGGCGAGAACTACAGTGGGGGTGGGGGCGCAGTAATCGAGTATGGCGGAAGTATTCTGATAAAGATCAGCAATGTAGTGTATTCGAGTTGGAGGAGCACGGAACGCTTCAGCCAACCTGATAGTGGAGCCATGTAAGATAGAATCGGAAGCCTTAGACACATCAATAAGAGCTGCACACCGGCTGGATGACACGGTGCATGAGTTCCGGAGCAACGCGTGGAGTAGTGAGGTTACCTCAAGGCAACCATCACGGTGAAGAGTGAGCAGTTGCAAACGCGTACCCCAATGATCAACCAGTTTGTTGTGAAGGTTCCGTATCAACGTTGAAGATATGGTGATAGGTCTCAATTCTCTGGGAGAGAAAGGGGGTATTCACTCTCGGAACAGGTGTGACGCGGGAGCGGCACAAATGAATTAGACAACCTTCAGTTAGCGGAAAATATCAGGCCAAGGTAAAATCTTTCATATGATTCAAATGTTTGGGTAACAGTTTGTCCGAACTACAGTCTGTATTTTCATGCTCTTCAGAGTGCGAGAGCTTTCTCTCCAGCGCTCAGGTTGACCAAGGACCAGTCCGGAAGCAGAATCGTGTGTGGTGGTCGTTCACCAACGTACGGAAGAGCCGATAACGTCACGGACCAGTACTCGTTGGGATTATCCGGGAGGCCGCGGTTCGTCTTGTAGGCAGTTTTTTAGTCTTCAGAAAAGCTTGCAAAAGCAGCATCTTTCTTTCGCTGGTGGTACGGAGATGAACTCGCTGCGCAGTTGGTTTCCTGTATCTGCTTCCTACTTGTATATGTCTCCCCTGCGATACGAGCACATCATCCATTGACTAGTCACCACGAGTCCGGAAAATTTTATAAGGTGTGCATGTTTAGAAGTGACTTCGTCTGTATCATTGTGAAAGTGCCTGTATAAAGGCTGCCAGCAATTGGTTGCAATACATTGCTGTGTAAGAAAGCCTCGCTATTGCGCTCCAGTTGGGTTATTGTCGTTTTGGCCAAACAGGAGGACCATTCGGTGTGTTCAGCAGCTTGAGACTGAATATTCGACGCCGAATTTGCTTGTGGAGCACACGATGGATTGGCACTGGGGGTAGTATATTCCTGCCAATTCACAGCATAGAAACCCGTCATGCTACTCTCCAGATTACGGCCTGGGACGTTTGATGGGAGCCGGTGATGAAGTTCCGATCGAGTGGAGCACGACGAAGCCAGCTCATCGACAATTCTGATAGGAGAAGCCGATTCTTGTTTAGATCATTTTAATCCGGCAGCCTGTATGCACCTCACCTTTTCGCAGTTGCGTTTGACGAACATTCACCCACAAACCAGCGTTCGATTTAGTTATCTGGCCACATTCCGAACAGACGTACTCTGTTCACCGCTGCAGGTGAAGTGATAGATGCCGGCACGTAGGTGATGGCGGTATTTTCATTTTCTTGATCTAAAATAACTAATATATTGAAACCAGGTGAAGTGGTTGGTCCTATCTGAAGTTGTTGAACGCCTAGCTAGTCGAGGTTTATACTACTACCACCACCACTAATTTTAATATTAGTAGCACACATATCTCTGGTTCAGAAATGGTAATGTTCGTGAGAGAATGCAATCCACTTAACCGAGATTATCTTATAATATTGTAAATGGAATATCTCATGAGCAACCTAGCAAATACTGACACATTTCAGTTAGCGGCGACTTATTAGAATTGATATTGGAGGTCGGCAACTGTATGAGGGCGGTCAACCCCGCCTGGAGTTTGGTAGAATATCAAGAGTATACTTATCGAGTTTGCCTTTAAATTTTACACAGATGACTAACAAGACTGGCCCAGTTAGTGTGTTTTAGGTTTGGTTTTTCATAGCACTGGAAAATACTTTTTGTGATTCATATTAGTCGCTTTGTTATGCAGCTCCAAGGAGTGACCTTGGGGACAGCTATTCGACTAGGTGTAAGAGTGCTCTTCACTGAATGTGACGTATGTAGTAAGGTTGCTTAGGTTACAACACGATCACCTGTAACGTGTAAATGGCACACGCACAACTGATCCAGTCCTGATAGCTTAGTAAACCACTAGTATACCTGTTCAATCACTTGTTTGTTCTTTACAAGACATGGTGGACGAAATCGAATATTTAAAGCAGGAACAGATTGTGTCAACGACTTCGACAGCACAGGAAAGCCCTCTACGTGAAACGGCCCAAACTACCCGGTTACCGTTTCAGAAGTCGAACTAACTCATTTCGTCATCAAAGCGCTGTTGAGTGACAGAACGAGATCTGTTTAGACTATCCCGCCTAGGACTTACCGGTGGACGGCAAAAGGTAGAGAGCATCAACCGACTGCAGAAAACGTCAATTTATATTACGAAAAGTTAAACGAATGAAATGTTGACGATCACACGCTCATCCCAAAAGTATGGGAACCGACGTCCGATTCATGGCCCAGACGCAGATTGGTACTAACTTACTGTAGACTCCATGTAGAGTCAGGATGGAGTTTCGAAATGAACCAGACGAATGCTTATCTTAACAAGAAAGTTTCTAAGGGATAAGTGATGTTGAACATTCCCATCCTGCCAGAACCTGTCAGGCTTGCGGTACAAGATACACAAATTTCTGGCAATAAAGAAACCCAAATGTTCTTTATACATACGCCGTGTACTGTCCAAAAATTACCATTCACATATTCTGATATGATAGTATATTCGTCGTAGAAATCGTGGTTAAGCAGACAGCACAAGTGATAACACAGTGAGATAAGTGGATGCTGAAGACAGCGGAAAAGACACTTAGCGTCCTCAAGTCATACGGCAAGATGGATTATAACACAGATATTGCATATTCTTCCCATAACTGACGGTTAGAGTCCGGAATTTTACGAATCCAGTTAGAACTTACACTTGTACACATAGTTATTCAACAGTAAAACACGTTACTCAGACAAGGTCAATCGGTCAGCTGACTTGATTTGCAATCCCATGTGAATCGCATATAACAACAGAAATCCGGTCGAGAAATGCAGTTTCATTTTATGGGTTGACCAAATGACCAAATGCACTTTGTCCAGATACACACACATAGATGAATCAAAAATTGGCAATCGATATAGACATTGTTTGCCCTATTGGTTGTAGGAGACCATTTTGACCGAAAACTTAGCAGGGAAGACAACTTTTCGGCAGGCTTAGTTTCGTGTTGTGTGAAAGTTAGCGGAGTCTCACCACAGCAGTTTCGCATGGAATTGAACAAATTTTCATCGATTGATACACATGTGATATTCCAGGTCAATCATGAGCTGCTGTGGATAGGATGAGAAGACTGTACAATAGTTTCAGTGGTTATGTGTGAGCGTATATTTTTCGAATGGCAACATTTGAGACGATAGCCGACGGTATGCCTCAAAAGAGCAAACAACTGTTAACACATTTACTCTTCATAAACAAGTAGTGGGCATCACAATATCCTGTTAGCGAGGGTGCGAATTGTGACTGGAAAAGTGTTATCACTGATAGAATCAATTGTCACTCGTGGCGGTTAGTTACAACCGATTCAGATTTCGAGTAGAAAATAAGCCAAATTCATCTAATGAGATAATTACGTCGTTGTGGAAATGAGTGTTGTTCGTGCTCATGTACGAAGTAAACGAAGGTTTCAAAAATACTCATTAGTGAACAAGCTCGTTTTCAGTAATTCATCATCAGGCTAAATACAACACATTTACAACACAAATTTTTCCCTGAATTTTTGCGTGGTTTAAACGAAAGTTTGTTTGTGATGGCGTACACTATTAAACAGGTGCTAACTCACCGGTTACTCGTGTCTCCGGTGTGTATATAAACTGAACATCTTTCACGAATGATCGATGCTGTCGTATTTACATGGACTGTCAACCAGCCTTTTTCGATCAAGAAGACACTGCACTCGAGTTTCGTTCTTGCTATCTAAGTCAAAACCTCCCACTACTCACCAGCAATCAAACTAAACTGAACATCACCCACAGTCGATCGCACCTGTCGCACTCCCATAGACGTTCCAGTCGGCCCCTTTCGAAAACAAGCATTAGACTCGAACCCCACTCTTGTAACAACAGCTCGTTTGTAGTACAAGCCCTTGCCATGACCTGGACTAGTGCTTCAGCCACTGTTTCTTGAGCCGTCCGTGTTGACAACTGCGTCACATTTGGTACGACCGAATTGTCATATCTAAACGCTCACTCACATTCTGTTGTAAGTCATGCTCTGATTGCCTGATCGTCACCAAAAGGGGCTCAATAACTGCCCTGTTAACTACAGTTGATGACTCCTCGGTTAAGACTTCCCTCAAAGTTGAATTCACAGAACTCGTTAACTTGTTGGGTGATGTTCTGATAACTAATGTGTGGTTTTTCATATGAATTAAACACCACCTACAGCTGACCTTAGCCGTCGCATTCTCATGATGACGTCCCCGGAGTTCTCGTCCAGACCATGGCAAGAATGTGCACCACTGACGGGCCCCAGTGAGAGCGAAACTCGTGTCTAACGCTTCTTTTAGAAAGGGGACGACTAGAAATTCTATGGGGATGCGACAACTGTGATCAATTGTTGGTGATGTTGAACTTACCTTACCGCTCATCAGTTAACAGTCGGAATATTGCTCAAGTTAATCTTTGTGAGGTAGACTTTGAGAGAAATCTCGATCGTGGGTTCATTCACCAAAGTCAGCAGGACAGTTACTGTACGCCTCTCGTGGCGGTCGATCAATATACGCACGACTCACAAGCAAGTGTGGTTTGGTGCATGCATATGATGATTCAGTCATGCCTAATTTGTGGTCGGTGGCACACTTTTCAACGCGGTTGCTCCGCCGGATTTCTTCGCCAGACCCTGGCACAAATACGCATTACTAACGGACGCTAACGTAATCGAAACTCAAGTGTACTGCCTCTTGTGAAAAGGGGCTGGCCCAAAATACTATGGAAAGAAACAGCTGTCTGCAAGTGTACTTGGTGTTCACTTTGTACAAACCAACTTGATTTGTCGACATATCCCGGAAGTTACCCGGACGGGATCATTTCAAATGTGACTATTTTGTAGCGCTGTTCCCTCCTCTGAGTGTTCCGCCCGTACGATCAGGAAACAGTGTGATGTCACCCAGTTTTGGTGACAGGATTGTTTCAACGTTTAAACAGTTCAACGTCTTAGACTGTCCGCTTGACTCCTGGCCGTAGTCTATCGCCTCAGGTTTGTAGTCGATAACATATATATCAACATTTGACCTCCAGACTAACTGACCA
Organism: Paragonimus westermani; assembly: GCA_008508345.1. Taxonomy (NCBI): domain Eukaryota; kingdom Metazoa; phylum Platyhelminthes; class Trematoda; order Plagiorchiida; family Troglotrematidae; genus Paragonimus; species Paragonimus westermani. Next base: position 36,837 of record QNGE01001607.1, read on the forward strand.
GTTGTTTGTTATCCGTGACAGCACGTGGTTGTTCACTTGCACACCGCCCTTTGATGTCGATGGTCAATTCAATTTCAAAGAATAAGGTCATCTTCAAAAGGTGGGTTGAGAAAAATCAGTACCCGTTACCACCAATGTTACATCAGGACAGCCAATTTTGACGAACGGTGTGATTGACCATAACATCACGGATGAAAACACCACTCTAACCACTTATCCTATGTGGATATGACTTGTCACTAACGTGAAACCTTACCCCAATATCTACAGATTTTCCGAGCACAAACTCTAGGATGTCGTCCGTGACTAAGGGGAGTATGGAACACCAGAAGGCCAGACAACGTAGATAGGCATTTCGTAAACAGTACAATGGACGAGTTATGTGAAGTAACTTATCGCTGAATGCAGCGGCGGTACAAATCAATGTGTCTTCAATAGCTCGAATAATTGTTGTTCACTTCGGTGACTATCTCTGAAGCGAATTAGCGAATTTCCTGAACCATTGTGAGAATATTCCTGTAAGAGTTTTTGGCATTGACAGTTTCCCGAGAGTAGTAGCGTAACATGCAGGTGAGGTTTCTGCCGCTAGTGAATTTATTGTCCATCAATATATGTTCAACCTTCACGTTTGAAAATCGTATTTAATTCACTAATCGATGTATTTTGATCTCTTATTGGGGACCGAATTCTCCACAGAGACGATGAGTTGGGTTCTGGTTCGGTTCCTCTCGTTAGAAGAACTGTATGTTGTGACCATGGATAGGGATTGAGGTAAGCAGGAACAACCAGAGCGGAAACAGAGTTTCATTCCCATGGCCGACAGTTGCTCTCAGACTGTGAGTTAGCACAAAAGATCTAATCAGTGTGGGTCACCGGATCAACGCATCTCAGGAAAAGTACATTTTCGGTAGGATGCACTCTCAGGCTTAACGTTGGAACTTTTGTACTTCTGGTTCTTTAATGCGATAGCCCATGCAGATTTTATTCGCTTGGCCACTGGTAAGTGCCGACACCTTTCAAACCACTAACTGACCTGATTTGATGATGGCAGATAAAGCCGCCAAGTCAGATTCACACACGCGTACGCTTCGTCTACCCACAACACACCCACGCAAACCGATTGAAACCAACGAGCGGTTCACTGTCGGGCTCACGGTGCGCTGAAGTGGCTGGACCGCATTCACGCACTGGCTACAGATAGTCACTTCAACACCCCGGCTCTAGTTCCTTAGTTTGACATTTGTACGACAAGCCTCGAGTGCAATACCGTTTATGTACACGGGCTGCAAAATATGAGGTGACAGCTTACGAAGAAGTGAACTTGTATGTTATCAAAAACTGTTAAATCGCCCCGCTCGGATAAGGAGAACATGAATAGGTAAGCCACCAAGTCAGTGTGGAATGATTGGTTCGATGGTACAGGCATTTAAGAGATGACCAGTCAAAGGCAAACGACCAGGAACCAACTGACGAATTGGTGAGTACTTGTACAGGTGACTGGTTAGCATATGACCATCTGTCCACTTTCCGCTCCAAAATCAGACAACTTTCCTTGCGTGTTCTCGTACTACTTACAGACCAAGCTGTACAGCAGAAACCGTAGGTTAACAATGAGTTGAAGCTGCAAGGGGACAGAAAACGGCGCAACTAAAAGACCCGTTACGGATGATGTTAACTCCACTGAGTCAAACACACAGAGAGAGTCTTCTTGTCCAGTTATATCTGATATCAATCTCAAATCATGCGACTAAGAGCCAGGTAACGTCTGATAGTTATCAGTTACGTAATCATTTGTGGATGTTTAGGCTGGGTCCATTTGATGAGGGCTATCTAGCGAATACTGGTGAAAGCTGATACAGCTGGTAAATGACAGTGTTTTAACAGAATTTCGTCGTTGATGATAGTAACACCCTATTGGTCCGTATACCGTGGGTTTACAGAGTACACAGAACCAGTTCATCATGATAACGATGACAATATCCATCAGCTTTGTCAGAGAAAAGTGATTGTAGTTCATATAGCTCTTGATATGGTCACGCGTTAGGCGGCTCCCCATTTCTTCTTGGCATGCTTCGATTGATTTGTTTACACAGACAGCTTTAAAAATTCCAGCGATGCTACTGAGATGAGACAAAAATGCATGTTCATTCATTTGGTACTCATGTGGGCCTCATCATCGGCCTCGTCATCCTGCAGGGATCAGTGAATCGTCCGTTCTTCTAAGGAAACAAACATGATTTCAAACTCTTGTCAAACCGCTTCTCAATAGACCCTCTGTTTAATGTTACTCATTCCTATCATTCAGTCATTCAGGTATTGGACTTCCGTCACCTCGATTAAGCAGATATTCGAGTTCCACAGCAAACAATCGGCTCCTCGTTATTCAACCTACAAGCTTTCAGATAACGTTCCAAAATGTGAAATTCGATAAGTCTGTCCAGAATGCTTGAATTCATCGATGGGTATACTGCGTACGGTTCCTCATCTATCAATCAGCATTGTCTTTATAGGGATTAAAGTTAAAAACTTACTGTACCGTTGCATTTTCCTATCCCGTTGTTGAAGTGTTATCGCAGAGTGCACACAGATGATGGAAACTGGCATAGCTTACGTAGGACGTATGCATAGTTGTTGATGCACTCTTTTAGGGAGCAGTCGGTTCCCTCCATTAGTATTCATTCTGATGGACGAACTACCATGAGTCCGCTTTTAACTGGCTGTTTAACCTATGATCACACAGTCATTTTGCCTTCACTAAATTTGAGAAGCGACGTCTGAATCGTCTCTACATCCACATTCGAGTTATTCGACAGAATGGATTCACCTGAATCCTGTTCGATGGTTAGTTTTCAAAGTTTCATTGATGGCAGCTGGGTTGCTAAGTCTTACCAGTCAACCAGGCTAGCGCACGTGGCACAAAGTGCGGTTACTATCGCTACCCGAACTAGCCACGGCGACATAAATAACTAGTCGCACAAGCAGTCCCTCCAGGCGTTGCCACGGTGGTGAGAGTAGTGAATGCAATAGACCTGCAGAAAGTAGCCTCTCATGGATAACGGTCCATTCATCGATTTATGGCGTTTGTTTCTTGAACAAAATGTTGTCAGTCGCGGAGGCATCTTTTGGTCTCATGTACATTTAGAAAATTGAACTCACACGTGGCGTCTTCTCGAAGACTTGTTTAATCTGTAGTGGATAGCGTGTGCAAAATTTTCTGTCCGGCGCCACATCGCATTCCCTTGAATTTCCTGTAAACACACAATCAGTCAGTGGACTACCTTTTGTCCACGGGTCGCCCTACTGTCAATCGTTGGAGTCCTCCCTCGTTCAGTCATGTGTACAAAATTGAGGTCAATTGGGTTGGAGTCATTTTTCCGCTACTCAAACACTACATGAAATGAACTTATGAACGCAACTTTCCAGATGACCACGTACGCGTTCATTACCTGTCCAAACGTGTCTCGCACCAATACTTAGTTCACCATTCAAACCTCTTCGATTAGACGTCGGAACCTCCAAGCGGACTTCATAGGCAGGCAGGGTGGACTCCGACCGGCAGTCTACCTGCCCTCAATCTGCGATCATGCGCTCACACACACACACGAGACCAACGGGCTGTCACGTGGTCACACATAGTGTACCTACGGTACGAAACCCAATCGCACGGCTTCCCATGGTTGAAAATGCTGACAGCTAGTACGTGGTGGTCCACGTTCGAAATACCATTGTAATCTGTGGGTGAACAGTTTATTGCACGTATAACATGAGAGTAGGGAAGATATGTTGCAAACACTGAATAAAGATACAAATATCCGACATTTAGCTCAAAAAAATCATTTTTGTACTTTTAGGAAACGAATTACAGTGTGGTGATGAATAAATATCGATCATGTGATACACGTGATTTCCCCGATTAGATCCGTCTGAAAGGATGGACCTTATCACACTTCCGACCTGAACAGGGTTGTCTAATTCAAACCACAATCTTCCGATCTCGTTGCTATGTGGTGAACAATGTGAACCTAATACTAGACCTGAACAATACACAAGGGATAAACACTGCCTGTGAACGATATTCAAGCTGATCTACTGAAATCAAATGCGTCACTTATCCAATTAGCTTTAAGTAACAGTGCTCACCAAAAATAGAATCCAGGCTAAGCACATCATATAATTGATCCTGACACTAATGTTTACTTTCTTAGTGTTAGTGAACTCGCAAAGTGGTTTTTGGCAGAGACACTTGACGCCTGGCTTACTCGTAAGATGCGATAAGTTTAGTGGCGGTTTTGAATGGTTAAGATGCTAGTTACACCGAGTTCAACTACCGATCCCATGATGTACCATAAGGCTGAAAGATCTAGCGAACGTGTAGATTCTTGTAAACCGTTTTCGGGATAGTAAAATCAAGACCAGCGACGAAAAAGAGTTCACTGTAGCACAGTTTTTACATGTAAGGTCAGCTGCTAGAAGAGGCGCTGATCAAAAAATCATTTTGTTTGTGGTTGTCACGCCAGTTTGACAGTACTCCATGCCAGTAGTATCGCAGACAGAACGCGTCAACACGTCTCATGATGGCAGTACTGATTGTACACTTAAGAAGCTGTTGTACGATCAGACCGGCACACAAGGCTGCACTCTGCAATAAGTTGTGAAGCACCTTATGATTAGTCTATAATTCAATGGATCGACAGAGGTAATCCGAACCGATTCTCGAACCGTACAAATTTGATAACATTTATGCACTTTTAGACCTTTTAAAATTTACATGAAAATATGTGTTGTGAAGAGAGACTTGAACAACACTCACTGGGTGAAAGTGTGAATATGGTGTAACGCGTAGCCGAAACCAGCTAGCGCGCACGAATTGAATTTGAGTTGTGTGACGGAGCGTGCCGCTGTGTTGTCGGTGCCGTTTTAGCTTTCGTTTGTGTAAGTCGTGTGCATGACTTACTGGGCCTTCGGCTCATGTTTGTTCGTATTGTTTCTCTTTTCAGAACTGTTGCTCGAACCCCTACTTCGGAAGAATCGCTGTCCCCTGGTGCGTCCACGTTGCCCGAATGTTGGCCCGCGAAGTCACGGGCATGCAGAGTAGAGTCGGCTGGCCTGCATGTTACAATGGTAATTGCGAGAACTTTGGGACCAGAGTTAGTTTTAAGATATTTGTTGAGAAGTAAACACTTTTGTATGATTATGCTATGTGACTAATTTAGAATAGTCAGAAGTATGGCAGTTGATAAAACTGGGGGGTGCTTTCTGTACAGCTTGCGCGTTCGCGTTGCTCGCTCTATGACGGTGGTGAAGTGATTGTCTGTACAATGCACGCTGTGTTGGTATAGTTTGCGAAAACATGACGATTTGAGTTAATTAAAGTCTTTGTGTTAGGAGGCGCATCTCCTAACGAGACAGCCAGGACGCATCACGCCACATCGATCGGCCGGCCCAGCTCGGATGCCATGGTCGTGGGTGGTGGTATGGTCCCACTCAGCCAATCAGATTGCATGTGTGCGGTTGAACGCCTGTGCACCATCTGATCAGTGTATTTCTTCGCGGCTGTCTTCTGATATCCTCTGTAACGTGATTTGTTCTGACTCCCTGACTGTTTTCAAGTTGAACATCACTCAAGTATGATCGCAGCGTTCGCATTCAGATAGACTTTCCAGCCAGCCTCTTTCGAAAACAAGCACTAGACTCGAGTTTCGCTCTCATTAGAGCTCGTCCCCAGCAGCGCATATCCTTGTAACGGCCGCAAGANTTCTCGTTTTTGGGGTCAAGCGACTGAGCGCGTACCAAAAAGCGGACGATACAATACTTTGCCATTTGTATGTGAGTTTATTTTATTCGCTCTAATGTAATTACACAGGTAGCCAAAAACTAAGACGGGCGTGAGGACCTGTATGTGAATTCCCCAGTTTGCATTGCAGAAACATTGTATGCAGTGGGTGTTGGCACTTGTAAAGTATCCAGTGAGGTGCGTTATGAAGCGCTTGGATCAGATTAATTGAAACAGTTCAGATGGTGTTGTACTGTTGCACTTGAAATTTTTTTAATGGAATTTCATTTGGGCGCAAAATCTTCAGCGCGAAACTCATGAAAACTAGCCACTGAACATGCCGATCCGTGAAGAGAAATGGTTACATTGAAATTGAGGCGTTCCTTTAAATATTAAATGTTAAGGAAATGGGACGTAGATATTTCACAAGGAGTACGGTGATGTGAATGAACCACATTCGATTTGAGGGAAATGCGCAACCATAGCAGCAATTATTGGAACGCCTGAATGTAGACTACATACTGATAAACAGGTAGGTACGATGATAATGAGCAAACCACTTATAAGGGCTAATAAGCAGAAGTCCATGACAACCGGGACGAAATACGGTGAATAGAAGATGTATCAATGACGTCAAAGCAGGCAGCGATCAACCACACACCGACTCAATCACGCAACCATGCATTGTATATCAGCAAACCTACAGTATTCATTCTTGACAACAGTCACTCAAATTTTATTGTGAAACAATAAGCTGAAGTTGGTTGCAAAAGCTTTACAGAAAACGAATTACGCAGAAAAATAGAAAAACCCGCTGTAATCAAATCGTACTGTCAACCATGTGTGACGTAATTCTACAGAACATTCGAACAACGTGTTTTTGCCAATTCGCCTTCCCTTGTCGATACACTGTTTAATCGTGTGTAAGATGGTAGCGTACAATTCGACCGAACTCAGATAAATACGAACTCGCTTCTATGTGATTTCTACTTTGGTCTCCAACCTACCTATTATGACATTTTTGTGTGCTCCTCAAGTTAAAAACACCTTCAGATTTTCCATGAGAATGGCCTGCAGATTTTACGTCAGTTGGTTCTGTGCAGTACTCAGGGAAAGAAGTGACCATAGATAACCTATAAATTGGAGACGTTGTCCTACTGAACATTTACAACTCATTGCTAATTTGGACAGGTAAACAGCAACAACACATTTTTGGTGTTAAGGCACGTAGGTCGGTGGGACAACTACTACCCTACATTATGAGTCCTCGTAATGGAGAGGCCGAAAATCCCCTTCCCAAAACAGCCAATTCTGGCAAGCTTACTCAGTTACAAGCTGCTGACAGTTGTCTATCGCTGCAGTAGGTCTATCCTGACTTTTTAATCACTAACTCAGACTGGATTATAATCGGTTATAAGTTGAAAATCACGCACATTTGATCGCAACTTTCACGGTAAGATGATCGTTTCAACTAAGCTGTCTCAAAAAGAAGTTTTACGACTCCGGTTTAATTAAATGAGTTTATTTGACATTTAGCAAAATTCTGGTGGCAACACCTTGTTCTGAAGGATTCGTAGCACTGGAATCTCTTTTTTTTGCCTCGACATCCTCTTCATTACAATTGTAAGATATCACCTGATGCTCCCGAACAACGTAGACAGTTTTCTTCAACTTGTTTTAATAATCCTTCCTACTCACAAGTTAATTTGTTGAAACTACGAAATGTCCATCTTCTGCAAGGTGATTCACCCCCTGTTGAATAGCGTTGATATGGCAGACGAAACAAAGCTGCTAGTCAGCTGGGTTTAGCGCACAACTTCCACAAACAGACTTGATAATTATACCATTCACTAGACGATGACATCCACCCTTCTCTTAAGGCATTTGACGGCTACCTGACAAACTCTAAAGTGTCCAGGTAAGATCCCTTTGTTCCTAAATGAACACACGACAGGATATATCATAAGCGTTTATCTGGAAGATCAGTACAAAGAATTTAACGGCAATACTAGATTGAAACTACCGGAATTACATACGCCAGTATATCCAGGATTTGACTGGTAAATCTCAAAACCTTTCTGTGCTCAGGACAATTTGGGCTGAAATTTTGGCCACCGTAATAGTCACCATTCCCGTGATTTTTCAATATCTTGCCTATCTGTCTGAATTTTTTAGGGCACAAAGTCCAGTGGGAGAACAGATGTTATGGTGCTGATAATTTACTACACGTGTGATCGGAACTTAAGAACTGTCAGTACAGGAGACACTACATGAATAGCATGTCCTCATTGTTTTATTCAGTAAACAAGAAACCCGCCTGCCCTAGTGCTGTCTCGTGGAGCTCTATGCATCAGATAAGCGACTTGGAAGAAGAACGTTGGAAAGAAACTGATTGATACGAAGTAAGCAGCCGTGGTTAGGATAAAGATATCTCTGATGTTTGATTTTAGAGCATAGCGTAATGATCTGACAGTCTGTATGGATGAATAACAACTGCTTATTTGGACTGCGTATTGGGTTTTGTCTTGAAAGGAAGTTATCCTTTATCCTGCGACGAAATTTTGAATTAAGCACTCGTAAGAAACTAAACACCTTAATATCTATCAGTTTAATAATACAGAGCCTTAAAAGCTCTCGGTTGAAGAGCAATCCTAGAGCAACCAACAGGTTCAGATGAAATTGGTGCACTCAGTACAGCAGGATACTTTTGGTGCTGAACTCGTTCATGGTGCCGGAGACCGAGCGAATAAGACCTTTGGCTCGTTACTCTCCCTATTAGTCCAGACAAAGGGGTCGATGGTCTGGCGGAGGATGAGCGTCTAGAAATAAGGTAGTAATTTTTAATAAAACGAGTGGCCAAGCGAACATGCATAACTTGTATAACTTTATTGGCTCGACAAATTTGAAATTGTCACAGATTTCAATGGTTTCCATTGCCCGAACGAGACTAACGTTACCACCACATCCGGATACTATGTGATAATCAACTGCACACTAAGCCGTTGAATCTACTTGTCCCTTGAGTGGCGATCTCGACCGCCTTGATTCCGCATGGCATGCGAGCCAAAACCGTTCGTGTTCACATTGGCGACTGAACAAAGCGACAGCTAGACACGTGGCCCAGCGCCGTACGACGCATTCTCAACAGTGCACCAACTGCTCGGCCTATGATTGCACCAAGGCCCCACACGACCTGTGCACCACAGTCACGTGACTCCAGTTTGAGTTGCACAGCCTTTCCCTTGCTGCCTGCTTGTAGTCTGCCCGCCGCGCCAACCTGTCCCTAATGCGCGCGTGCGATTCAGAGTAGGAAAAAACGGATCGTTGGTTAAATCGTTAGGCACTTCGAGACGATTTTCATAAACAGTTTGTCCGGGTCACCACTGTTATGCCAACAACCTGACAGGAATGGGAGAAGTCATCAAAGTTATGCGATAGACAACTGTTTTCACCATTTCTCCTAGTCTAAATAATGTTAGGTTTCATAAATGTTGTTCTTGTATTTCCTTCGAACAGTTTCTAATGTCCTGATATCAGCATTTTTGAGTCTAAAAGGGACAGAAATACAAGAAGCCTAGCTCACCGGTTGGTACCACTGCTGAGTGTTTTTATGATATCTTCTAATAGCCGTATGGGAGTAGTGTCAGACTACTGTGTGTGACTTGCTAGAAAAAATTCTATTGGCCGGTCTTGGGGGCTCAGCTTGTGTTTTATCGAACCAGGAACAAAAACCTTGGACTCATTCGTTTCGTTTAAATCAAGACTTTTGAGATGTGGAGACCTGCGTGAAAAAGTATCTCGTGGTTTTGTTTATTTTAATGAATGCGATGTCGGTGTTGCTAATGGCACACCCATTATGTACAGCTAAAGCTTTGAATGTAACAGATTAGTAAGTATTTGGTAACAGCCTTTATAAGTAAGATATTCGGAAACTGTGGACATGAAGTTGACTCGGACAAAGATCATAATGACATTCACGAACGAAATGATTCTGTCCGGCCACTGTACTGAAATCTAATCAGCGAGTTATATCTATGGTCGTGTATCCTTACTGTTGAGACTGAAAGCAGTTCAACTCCACCCTGAACTCTCATGTGGGATATCAACTTGCAATCGCCAAGCAAAGCATACGTATCGTAGACAGCCTAGTTGTGAATGTGATCACTGTGACCAGGGGACTGTGTAGTAAGAGAACTTTCCTAGTTTTGTCGAATATTGAGCGGGCTATTCATTCTTGTGGGATCGCACTGAATAACATCACTCATTTGAACATAATCAAGAATAGACCCAGAGTTTTAAGCTCTGTGTTGCAGGGATTAAATTATAATGTTTATGGAAAGTCTTTCTCTTTAGAAGAACGACGTACAACTTTTAAACATTCGCCTCTGAGGTTGCAAAGTGTTTGCTCTCACTTGAAGTGCGAGGTCACATAGGGGTTATGTGGTCCCCATACTTATACAGGACAGATCCGGCAAGCTTAATAAGCACATTAGAAGGAGCTGCTGCGTAGTAACGATGATTGATGCATCCAAACGGTGCTAGGAATTCCTATTTGTTCCGATGATGCACTCGTTTTTACCTTGTAAAGCCTGATACAGAGTACCTAGGAGAGTTGATATTGCATCAAGTAGGTTCGAGTAAACGATAAAATTGACGAACATTCTCCATTATTCCTCTCACACGGCGTTCCTAGAATAGGTGAACTATAATGTATATGCGTAACACGTTCGATATCTGTCTTATCCGTAGTCCTGGCAACCTTACATTTTCTGTCTGGGTGATCACGAAGTAATTGCCAGTCACTACTGTGTTGCGAAGAAGATCGGACAAACATCTTTCAGGAGGACCTGGTACGACGTGTCATGACCATACTGTGTCAATTAGATCTAATTAACCTGAGAAATTGTCTTATACCCTGCAGAAAGTGAACGTTTATTGGTCACGTTGTTAGCAGACAAAAGAGGGAATCAGTTGCCTTTCTTTCACACTCCCTCCTCACCCGAATGTTTTGGGACTTACTGGAAATCGTGCTAGTTGAATGAGGCCAAAAAAGTCACTAGAAAGGCCAAGAGCGAAAATGGATTTAAAGTTGGAGTGAATTGAAGAGGCACATTTGGACTAGGAAGCTAACCGTAAAAACGATTACTGGAATCGGATAACCATTTGGAGTAAAGGATGTGCATGTGAAAAACTAATGAATTCCATAAGTTGAGAGTGTAAAGTATCACTTCAACTTGAGAAACGCTTTTTCAATCTACAGGAAGGTTTGAAGTTGTCTGTCAAAATATCTGGGGTTATAAATGAGGGGCAGTAGAGCCAGTAAAGAAGTAAACTGCATGAACAGAACGGTTGTAATGGACATGAGACAAAATAATGTATTGGATTTTCAAGTTGACCATCACTCACATTTGATCGCAGTGTTCGCATTCATATAGACTTTCCAGCCAGCCTCTTTCGAAAAGAAGAGACACTAGACTCGAGTTTCGCTCTCATTAGAGCTCGTCAGTAGTGCATATCCTTGCCACGGCCGGGATTTGAACTCCGGACATTCCAATCATGAGGCAACCGTGTTAACCACTGCGCCATTGACCTCACATTAGGCACGACCGAATTATCATCAGTAATGTCTTGAATGTTCCACCTAACCTTTATATAAGCAAAAACAACATGACCCAAACCGCGGTTGTTTTGACCTTAACTGTGGCACTCATTTATTCCATAGCTTGGGATCCAAGGTGGACTTCGATTCTTAACGGAATTTATTGGTATTCATTGGCAGCCTATTAAAAGTTTGTCTGTTGTGGTATAGCTTCCGCGAATACTTCCCCACGCTTCTGGACTGTATAGTTCATACTTGTCGAGCCCAAAGACTGCCATAAGAGGCACACATCACGATGGCCAGATCAACTTCACTTAATTACCTGTTTTCAGTCTTGGACAATTTAAATGTTTACCTACACCTCTACTCTTATCAGTACGGCACATCGTTCTCGATTGTCAGCAGGGACGTAATTATCATTGGAATCCTTGACCAATCAACGGTGTTTGTCAGGATTAGCGGAGAGCCTCGGCAACAAAACATCCGTGTTGATTGTTAGGACAGATAAGGGTTCCTTCTGTCCACCTGCAGCCGACTGAGAAAGGTTAGAGCACAGATAGAATCAGCGATTAACAACCATCCTAGCTACTCCACGGGCGTACCGCATAGGACATGAAGATCAACAGTCTTTGACGGGAAGATGGGTGAAAATGTGAGGACGTTGATCAGTCAGTCGTTTAGACTGTCCACTAAAAACACGGCTCAATTCTGCTACGGAAATGAGATTGCTGCTCACCTGGCAACCACAACATCAAATACGTGTTGGCACCCGTTTATCTTTTAGTGGCCAGTGGACACCTCAGTGGAAACGTTGTATGATTAGTCGTTAACATTAGCTTCCAATAAAACTTGAGCATCAGATGCCAAACCGCTTCAAATTACTAAGCTGTGTTTCACTTTCTGGTCTCTCTCGCTATATTCTTCTGGAGGGATTGTGAGCAAAAATATGTTCAGTGCGCAAAGTAAGACAGACACACACCCTCTCACAATATGGAAAGTGAATAGAATGAAGGAGGAGAAACGCAAACCAGACATCGTTGTCTTCTCGTCGGGGTCCTATTCAGTTTTCCACCACTCCTCTAACAAGGCTACGTTCAACCGTTCCGGTGCAGCTTTCATGGACAATGAATGTTGAAAACTCAATGGTTTCCAAAACGAAAGCATAAAAGACAGTCATTATGACACTAAGCCATCTCAGGTGTATCGCAAGAAACGTAGATGACTCGATTCGACAAAGTATCCACCACAAGAGCACTTGGAAAGGTCAGTGCTTGCGTTTTGAAAGCTTTGTCCCCGATCCTATACTCAAAGATTGGTGCACACGTTTTTCGGTTGAGCCAGAGGTATTTGCACCGGCTACCCCAAACAGTTTAGTGCGTGAATCGATTAGCCCTAAGACGCAGGAAGCCGACCAAACAATCTATCCAGAAAGCCGCTAGTTCTTCGACTTCCCTTGAAGAAAGACTCATCTTCGTCTGACTGGTTCTGTTTCGGGAACATATAATGCAGTCTTCCGAGTGATTCTGGTCACAACATTCCAGATTCCAATATCCTATGTGAAACAACCGGTGCCCCAGTCAGGAAAACCCAATGTTATCTGTGAATATCGAGTTAGATGCAGAGTACCATACATAGGCGGGACTGAGCGTCATTTGGGAATCCGGGTCACATAGTGTATCCCAATGTAGATCAAAAACAAGCCACGTAAACGCATGACGTCGAAGCCGCGTATAGTAGCTAAGAGCCTACATCATGCATCACACGTCTTATTCTATGACACAAGACCAGTGAGATCCCACAATAAAATTTCGCATTATCTACTCAACATCACACAAGCGAACACTTCGCTATGTCGAAGGTCAAAACCAGTGTTTGGGTCCAGAAATAACTGTTTGTCTGTCACTACCATACTAGTGATAATGGATTTGTACTCAGACATCTGGCCTTCGCTGGTACCCGCTTTGGTTTTTCATATCAATATACAAATGGTCTTTGGTATGCAGTCGTAAGGTCGCAGCGAAATTTATCCTGACAAAAATCATACAATATCAGCCTCTTTATTCAATCTTAAATCTATTGAGTTCCTATGGCTTGTTTTGAAGACAAGGGACAAGAGTAAAATGAAAAACCACGATCAGTCCCGAAGTCTGAGTTTTCTTTATTGTGTGGCTCTACAAAGCATGTAACTTGCTTGTTTTAACACTTGACACAATTAACCGAGTAATCTTACTCCGGTGCTCAGTATACTAATATCCGACACTGTATCAGAATGCCATTCGGATTTGTCACTGTGGGGATGTACCAGTTTGATCGAATTGCCGACACTGATTGGCTGTAGCCTTACACGAGTCAGCGGTTGATTTCATATCAATTTGTTGTTCAATTCAGTCTCTTTGCGTTGAGAATCTCCAGTATACCAACCTGCAGACAAGGCTGTATCACAATGCTTCCTTGTTTTGGTTGAGGCAAGGCACAGTTTTATCTCTTGATATGCAGGTCCTAATAAACGCATACCAGCTGACCGGATTCTTTTGTACTGCTGTTTCACGCTGCTGGCACCATCAGTTCAAACGTCTTACATGACCAAATCTGTTGCAGTTTACATCACAGATCATCAATGGATTGAGCACCTCACGAGACCTTTGCCCCATTGAACTATGTACAGTCTGTAGTTGCGTAATGCTTTAACCTCATTGTTGTTCTTCTTGACAAATCGGCGATCATCTTCGAGATGGAAGCATTGGGCCACTGAAGATGCTCCCACTAGTCATTTGGTTACACTCATTGAGCTATTATCAACAACGACATGAACATCTTGAAAACTGTGCTTCAAAATACAGCATCAACTATGGGGAATACAGGCGGACTGATAGGAGAGATCTGCACAAACGTTCACGACAACAGTTATAAAAGTCACTTAATTTTTGCCTTGTTTTTCTCCGCTTTTCAAAAGAAACCATCCGTTAAGAGAGAAACATTTTAGTCGACCCCATAGACAGACGATTTAAGCGGCGGCTACTCTGCTGGGCAAATAAAATCAGGCCATGCAGTGATGATCATCAGAATGAAATATTCAAGGCCTTGTATCAGAAGAAACTCCAGGAACAAACATGAATACGTGCTGTCAAATACATGAATATGATCGGAAGGTTTTCGTACACTCATTAGAAATTCGACGGTAACTAATCAACCAGACTGTAATATTAACCGTTTGGACAAGTAGACGGCTGTTGCCATGATCTTTTCCTTGAGATGGTGCTGCACTCCATCAGAGGTAGTGTGTACGGCAATGTTTTTCAAGTGGACGACAAATGCACACTGAAGCAATGTTCACATCCTTGAGTTCTGTATTCGTTTAATATCCACTGTTCGCCGTTTTTCATTTAGAATAATCATATCATGAAACAGTGTGTAAAAATGAATAAACAACCTGGTCACTTACTTGATATATACTTAAAGAATACTACACTGTAGCCTGTTCCCATGGCTGTGATGACTGCTTAGCTGGTGAGCCCACTCCATGATATCGCCCGCATCCAGCTAGAATTAGGTGTTTGCGATAGCCAAACAGTGAGTGGTACACGGATAGAGCAGACCATCACCGTTTTACTGAATGTACCAATAGCATTGGAGTTGAGGACTACCGGCCAGGCTGCAGAGTGATGCACAGCCCGCACGTTGAAGTCGGCCAGAACGAACAATCAGTCTGTCATGGGTGCGCGGCGGGGTTGTGGCAAACAGCTACTCACAGAACTGGTCCACTGTGTCATCGACGTAGCATGGATAACCCATAAACACTAGGAAATATGACACATTCACCTCATCCGAGTCGCCTGTGTATAAACATTGTTCTAGTACCGCTATGCAGTTACTTCATGAACGAGCAGTTGATACAGACAGCGACTGGCACTTAGAAATCGTGCTGCCGAACTTCTTCTGCCGGTCAACCCGTCTTGTGGAGTGTTTAATCTGCCTCGCGAAAATTGCCTTAATCTGCAAATCTTGTTTCACTCCAGGGTGTGACACTGATGTGGCTCAGTTTTATGGCGATCGGTGTGGTACGGTGTTCTAGCCAGCTGATGTTATTTAGGTCCAACAACTTACGCACACCCTGTGTTCCGACGGACAACGTTCTGCAGTCTCGAGAACGTGTTAAAGTTCACAGGAGTCTCCGGCTTAGCAGTCTGACCTGTGGGACAAAATTTAGCAGGGTTTTCTTGGGGGACACACCTTCGGCGTCCTGCTCAAAAAGCTGACCCTTGAAGTAACAGGCGTTTTTGAGGGAACCTACCCCGAGCCAATGACTCAATAGTCCGGCTCAGTTGGCCTTCAGTTGCGATCATGGCTTGCAGAAGCGATAAAAAGGGCACTGTCGACTCATTTTGGTCATTGTTGCGCACAACAAATGTATGGTAAGCTTTACCAAGCTTGTGAGAACCGGCGCAGATTTTTCGGAAGTACAGAATAATGTGCCACCTGTCACTGCCACTTGTTCAGCGATCGATACACGTTCTAACCACTTATTCTTTAGACAGATAATAACGGTTTTGAGATCAGAAATACAGTCCTACTCTATATTCATAATATCGTGCCCCACTATCTGCGTACATTCAGTAGTATAGCATGCATACCTATGAGTGCAAATGCTTTTTGTCTAACTGTACACCTTAGACCCATCTGACATGGCTGAACTTGGATGAATCGAAGTCTCAGTCAGCACAGCTCTTTGGATTAAAATAGCGTGCGAATCTGTAGATTTATGTTTTCCATTTATCTCAGGCTCAACGGAGTCCGTAGATCAGTGTTACTGTTAGGTCGTGTAATTTCGGAAAATTTTAACCATCAAACACAAACTACTCATCTTAACACGCAAGTCGGGTCACCAGGTGAGAGCAGCGGATAAGGTCTGAGCAGCATACTCACACACGATTGGCGGCAACAGTTTCAGCATGGCCTGTCTCTTCAGCTGAAGCCAAAGGATATCGATGTGAAACCGTCATCATGAGTGACTTGAACTCAACCACTTGTGTATCCACTCACACATCACGTACTCAACGTCAACCCGAGAGAATAAAACCCGGAAGTATATGAGTGGAAGTACCTATGTGGTCTAGCCAGCCAATGCTGGTCAGCTGGGTTATAGGTTAGTGGAAAATTGGAGTTGCTATATCTCGGGGAAAAATAGACACCAATGATAAGATCTAAGCTAGGAAGAAGGAAGTCAAAAATGTAAGATAAGTAATGGTTTCCCGTCACATTATTGTACTCTAGATAGGATATAGAAGAAAAACATAAACTGAAAGTTTGACCGGTATCCAACTAAGAACTTCGGCGCATGTTGCATCGACGAATCTGAAGAAAACACAGGTAGAAGTTTACGCGGCTCCAGGAGTCTAAAGATGTAGAGCTTATAGTTTACCAATCACTGGGAGTCACTGGTTGATATGAACGAAAATGGTACAATTTAATTCTGGCCAGAATCAATGAAATTTATGTTCGGATTACTGCAGGTGAAATTAAGAGGGCGATGGGTAAACTTGCGCCGCGTGGCCCGAATCTTTACACCCAGCACCGTGGCGTTACTACCCCGGCACGCGATGACAGCCGACGATTTGTACGTCAATCCCAACTAATGTTACACCTAGATCTCATTAGCCGACCTATCGTACTGTAAATCCGTCATACATATCCACAATAGTTGATAACATTAAATAATGGCCAAACATTTCTCACATTGTTACACGTGACATACTCTGAATTGATACCACTTGAATTCTCCTCTTTTGTTCAGTCCGTGCCGCGTCAGTCAATTGCTTATGCTACCGAATTATTGAGTGATACCTGCTGACGGTCAAATTCGGCGCCCAGAGTTTAGCTGGTTGTGGGTTGTATAATTTGCTAACCACTATTTATTCATGTACAGAGCCAGTTTTTATCTAAGTAAACCTTCAATGTTCTGTCTCATTCTGCAAGAATCAAGAGGTTCGTAGTTGCTCCGATAGACTGCGTATAATCGTGGATCCTGACAGATTCTACAGCTTAACTTACTCTCGACTAACCTACTTGGTGTCTCCCCGTGGACGCATGCTGTGTGTAGGTTGACGACCAATCATTTCGAAACGGTCAACGGATTCTCGGCTACCCTCACAGTAACGCCCAGTGATCATGCTATCACGATCTATGGAATGTACAGTTACTTTGTTTGTCACGCGTTTGAATTCACAGCCACACCACCGTCGTTCACTGAGTCTTCGCAAGCCTGTGGGGATTTTATACCTCCAGACATTCTGGTTCAATTATGGGACCTCACAAAAAATTTCAAAATGCCGTCACATTGCGAAAGACTTAATTCAGTGACACTCCGGCGTAATAGCCTCTGAACACAGGGACTTTGGTTAACTACTTTCAGCTACCCGTAAGTCAACTGTTTACGAATCTTTTCGCCGGTCATCCTGTAGACGTATCCTAAACACACGCAGTCACAGACGGTTATATTACCATTGTTTAAACTGTTCTTGCTTTTCTCAAGCTTTTCTTATTGGTTACTATTGCTCAGCTGAATTTTTTGCCTAATTCTCCTGAACTGAGCGACACTCATGCTTGACACTTTAAGTTCAGTTTTAACACAACTTCAAACACTTATATCATTATGTCCCGTTGACCTATTCCATTATATTTGCGTGGACACAACAGATGAATGTGCACTGAACTGCCACAACAGTGGGCCCGTGCGGTGAATCTGTCAAAAGTGGCCGCCCAGATCAATCTCTTCATCTGCGAGCACATTCTACTCCATTCCGTTTCCGAACAGTAGCACACGAATTGGGCTTTGGATGTCTTTTGTGTATTGTTGGTGAAGTTGGATTGCGCTGAATTGTTCCGCTTTCCGAACTAGCGGTATAGAACGGAGATGACTGAACAAAAATTGTGTAATTCTGTAGTTTCGTCAATAACGACCACTGCAGATTCCGTTGTAGAGTTCCTTGATATGCGCTTATCAGTTTTTCTCGGGCAAATATAGGTGATGGTGATGGTCAGCTTGAAAATATAGGTGGCTATGGTTTGTCGCCTCATCTTCCGCACTAAGCGTACATATCTAACGTCCAGTATACAACCACTTTCTCTGATGTTTAAAATCCCAAGCCTGAAATCCTCCAGACTGCGGTAATACCTGTCTTTTCAAAGGTTGCCTTCAATTTGGAAATTATTTAAACAACAAATATAAACAGTGTTCCCTGTGAGATGAGGTTCACAGACCTCAGATAGATTAACTTAATGTGCTCATCATTTTTATGTATATCTCATCTCATCATAAAGAATATACATAAAAGCTCTACGATTCAGTTGGAACATAGCATTATTCCGCTCCAGAATGTCTGCAATCAGCTTGATAGATCGTTTGTCTGACCTCTAATAGTGAATTCTGCCTACTTTACTGGGCATAAAACCGATCGTGTTTTCAGCAGAAGTTACTCCCACTCCTTGAGGTTATGCCCGGGCTCACTCAACTTGACCATCACTCACATCTGATCGCAGCCTTCGCATTCAGAGCGAATTTCCAGCCAGCCTCTTTCGAAAACAAGCACCAGACTCGAGTTTCGCTCTCATTAGAGCTCGTCCCCAGCAGCGCATATCCTTGTAACGGCCGCAAGTTGAACTCCAGCCATTCCAATCATGAGGCAACCGTGTTGACCACTGCGCCATTGACCTCACATTAGACACGACAGAACTGTCAAATCAGAACGCTCAACCGCTTTCGCTCGTGGGCAGTGATCAGGTTGCCCGATCGTCTCGAGAGGAGACAGCAACTGTCTTGTTAACTCCAATAGATGATTTCGACCTGTCTACGAAGTCCTAATCGCGGAGTTATCGGCCCTGGCAATACAAGCACTATTGACGAGGTCCAACCAGAGCGGAACTCAAGTCACGTGCTTCTATTCGAAAGGGGCCAACTGAAAAGTCCATGAGAATGCGACAATTGCGATCAGCTGTGAGTGATGTTCAACTTATGACAAGCAACACATTATGTTCGACGTGGTTTCCTGTTACTTACATCTGACAATAAAGAGCGACTGACGGTGGCTGATTGTGTGAAAGACTGTCGCTTAGGTTTACGAAGGTCTTGAGTCGGAATACACATCATTTTATTTCTGGACCATAGGTTGAAGGCGGGTTTGAAAGTATGCTTCATAGAGCAAAACCAAAACGCTGAAATCCCACTAGGACGGAAGAAGATAATTTCCAGTCGGTTTTTAATGGCTTCACTTTTGTCGTAAGCTCAGCGTCGGACCGTGGAAATACGGGTACCGACAGGGTTGATCCGTTGGGTGGACTATCAGAAGGTCGAAATACACAAGTATGGAAAAGGTTTGTTTGTCTGTTTGCTAGCTACTGGGATGTGTGAAATCGTTTGTAAAACGTTGAAAGCACACGGCTGGCAGGATTGTCAACCTCACGTCAACATCGTAGAGGGGTGAATATGCACAGTATGCATGGAACGTCAGTGTGAGTTTGCAACAAACTGGCGCGATCCAAAGCAGATGTCGGTTTTCTTCACATAACTTACATGTATGAACACGTGACATGCTGAGTTGCATGCGGGTTAAAGGAGTGATGCCAGACTGCGTCAGTTCAGACAGACTCAGCTGAATTGTAATAACTAGGACTCAAAAATGGGTCACGCGCCCGAACAGTGAGCAGCCTAGTTGAACTGGGTGAAACTAAACTAAAGGCCACATTACTGATCAACACGTTGGTTCTGTTAGACCAGTTGAAAACACACCTAAAGAAGGAGACCTGTGGGAAGATAGTTTTTCATTCTTAACAATCACAAAAGTGCATTCGCTGGGATATAGCATATCGAGCATATCACATTAATTCTAAACGATGAACACAACTAGGGTCAAAAATCCCATGAAGCAAGCTAAAGTCAACCGCGCCTACTGTCTGGAAGGAAGTGGGAAAAAAACCAAACGACCATCTGAACAAGAACTTCCAGCAATAAACTTTAACCTCGTTTCACGACCATTTATCTATCAGTGGGCACTTGACCACGAATAGCGAAGGTATGTTTTGATTACTGATGAGTAGTAGGCGGTTTTCGTTCTCATATAAATTGAACCTCATTCACATTTGATCGCAGGTGTCGCATTCCCCTAGACTTTCCTTTCGAAAGGGACTGACTGGAAGGTCAGATGGAATACGGTAGGTGCGACCACGTGTGAGTTACATTTAAGTTATATGAAAGCATATTGGTTTCATAGTGCTATCGAGTACTCAAAGCTAGTTGGATTTTATCGTTTCTCTGAAACGGAGCTTGTGTATGCAAAAGCAACCCAGTTTAACTTTGAGGTCGTCGTGCACCTGACGGCTTTGGTCCACACGTTATTTCTGTCCCATTTAATGTATGATTTGATGTAATTTGTTCAGTTTGACATAATCCAGTATTTTCAACTGATATCCACGTCCTCTTTGAGCCATTCGAACACTCCTCACATAAGATGAGAATAGTCAGAAACCAGGGTTGTTGCGTAGCTAATCTTCATTCATATTTGCCGAAAATCAGGCATTCCAACAACCTGTTTGGTCGTTTGCTTTGGAAAACCATTCACGAAAAGCAGTGCGCTCTGCCAGTATGTGTCAAAATTGTGAAGAGTCTGATGGCCAATTTAGTGTGTTGCCCGATAGTTAGTACAGAACAGCTGCCGACCCCCTGAACGAGACTTATATCGTTCAAGAACCATCAGAGGTTCTGTATCGGCATATAAATGTCTGGTACCTTTAGCCTAATCGATACCCGTTAAGCATCCCATACAGCTGATTACCGCCTTCGCACTCTCATGGACATCTTTTCCAGCCCCTCACGAAAAGAAGCACCGGACTCAAGTTTCATAATTGTTGGAGAATGCATGCCTTTGCCACGGCCGGAGTGAGAATACTGAACACGCTTTCTTGAACGAACCGTGTTGGCCAGTGCGCAAGTATTCTCACATTAGCACAGTACCGAATTATCATGTGTGTACATTCAACTACTTTTGTATGTGGGTAATTCTCAGACGGTCTGATCATCTCGATAGAAGACGCATATGCTGCCTACCGACTCCAGTGAATGACGCTACGACTAGCACTTTTCCGCAAGTTGAAATCACAGCAATCAGCAAACCTTTCGAAGGACATGTTGTTTACCATTGTCCATGTTACTGAAGTGCTGACAGAAACAACCTTTGTACTGTTCGATAGCAGTTACCTTTTCAAACTGTCTCATCCGTCAGAAGTAACACGGTCGATAGCAAGTTTACCGTGTAAGTGCATCATAGAGCTTCAGGCAAGTGATCGTAGATTAGCACGTTTGTAAGCGGACGGCCGCACTCAAATATTAAAACACACGAGAAGTGGTAAATGACTCCGCCGTGTGTGCTTATCAAAGGTGCATGTTACTAAAGTCCGCTCCGGAGATTTTTCCTGTATAGACCTACTCAACAACAGCATTGTGAAAATCAGACCCATCTATCTGAGCTGTCTGGTTTTCACTTAGAACACATCATGATTGGCTGCATCCGGTTCGGATTAGCCCGACACAATGACCAAAGTCAAAGGACGTCTACGCTTAGCCATCCTCGCAGGTGGCTTGCACCGCACCACTTGCGGTTCCACTCACACACCACATATCCATTGTAAATCCGAGGGAATAAGACCATCAAATATGCGAGCGGGTCCTTTGTGACCAACCGGCCAATGGTGGTTAGCCAACTGATAGACTAGCACAAAACTGAAACCCTGATCTCTCGAGAAACAAACATACAGAGACTCCAATGGTAAGATGTAAGCTGGGAATAGAAATCTTGAAAATATACCACAAGGAGTGTCCCAGCATAAGAGTGCATGTTAGTGCACTCTAAAAAAAGATATGAAGGAAAAGTATGATTCAAGGTTTAGCTGAAAAAACCGATGAAATATACACCGTACAGTATACCAACAAAACAGAAGTGGTAAAGGAGTGGAAGACCGCAGACATTCAGGTTTTTGAAAATGATAGCGGATGAGTTCCACTCGACAGTAGTCATTGTTTGGTGTGAACAAGAGAAAAGTGAATATAATGGACATAAACTGCTTGACTCGTTGTATCCTTGTCGGCGGTGTACAATGAGCACGGTGATGACCTACTAATCCCAAACGGCCCACGCATTTACAGCCGCACATAACGCAACGCCACATAGTCATGTCACCACAACCTACGACACCGATGGTTCCCTTGTGCATCGCTCAATAAATGCTCGTTGATATTGCAGACGCCCGTCCGAATCGTATTCTTCCAGACCGTCCGGTTAAAGGTCAAGTATTCCCAACATCAAAAATCTATGTTATAACGTGAAAGACTCATTTGCACAACATCCTGGTATCTCTGCTTTTGACCACCAGGATTTCGCTTATCTAATTTTCCACTGGCCTTACAGGAGATGCTTTGGAATGCGGTCATTGCCCATTCGGCAGACGTGACGTAGCCAACGGAGCTGGCTTAGCGTCAGCAGCGCTTTTATCCCGTTCATACCCGCTCGCCGTGGTATCTCAGTGTTAGGAACCACGTCCGATCACCGAATACTCAAGATGCGTCACAAACAGTGGGAATGGTAGTAGTGAAGATAGCGTACGTTCCGCTGATACAAGTTCCAAGTTTCACTGTCGTACAGCAATAGTGACAGCACCGCTGAGCGGTAAACACACAGCCTAGTGCTCGGCTTCAGGTTGTGGTTCTTCCAGACACGTTTTTTAAGACGTTCGAAAGCAACAGTAGCCTTCACCACACCAACTTTTAAGTCGCAATCCATGGACGGATCGATGGGAAAGGTGTTACCCAAGTCGCAAAAATTCGCGCGGATCCCGACAGCGTCTCGACTGACGCATATTTGGAGTGAAGGTACGGGAACAGCACCTTCGCCCGGAGAATGTTGACAGAAAGAAAACATCTTACCTGTATCGATTTCCAACCCGGACTTGGACACCGCGGTCGCGAAAACCGTGGCCAGTCGCAGACTTTCATCTTTGCTATGAGCATACTGTGTGCTGTCATCTACAAACAGAAACATGTATACCGTTTAGGTACCTAACCGGGCTGGGGCGTCGAAACGTCCGGTATCTAACCTGTGCACCGTGCTTTCTCAGAGTCCTGAATAGCAACTGTTACCACGGCAGTCACATTTAAACCAGGTCGAGTTGGGGTTAAGACAACCCTGCTTCAAGCCAGTGACAATATCAAAAGCATCATAGGTCACTCCGGCCGGCTGCACCTCTGTTTTCATTCCCACATGCAACATTCTGATCAAACTGGCGAACTTACCTGGATATTCAAACTTACCAAGCACCGTTCACAACGCCTCGCAGAGTCCACAAATAGGTCACACAGGGACTGGTTGCGTTCTCAGCACTCCTTCCGAAGCTATCCAGCGGCGAACACCAAGTCGCTCGTACTTCGACAAACCCAGAGTCCACACTGCTACTCGGGAACAGTAACCCCCCAAAACTTCCGTATTCAGTCAGTTAAAGTGGAGTCTTGTAAGCACCTTGCCTACACAGCTGAGCAGACTGATGCTCCAGTAACTGTCAGAGCATTGCTTGCTGTTCTTACTTTTAAACAAAGGTGATATCAGAGCATTCCTGAACGCCTATGGCATATCTTCCTGCTCCCAGATATAATGAACCGTCTGGAGCAAAACGCGTTCCAATGCTGGTATGCCATTCTTCAGGATTTCACCCCGCAATCCATCCCCGCCTGCAACTTCCCCGTTTCGCAATTGTCCGATCGCCTTCTGCAACTCCTACAAATCCGCGGTGAGAGCAAGTGAAGGTTTGATAACCTGTTGAGACAGGCTGTTCACGGTCACTTAGTGAACGATAGCAAGACGGCTTACTAGGCTACCAAACTGTTAGTGCCAGAGTTTCACTATTTACCATGGCTGGGTGCGCGAACAGCTGATGTCCGCACAATGAGTGCTTCGGTAGACCGGAAGGATTGGTAGAAAATCGTCTTAAGCTAATCGTAGGATTCTTTGTGTTATCGGCGACCGGCGTAGCGTAGTCGTCACTGATCCCGCGCACAACTTTGGGCAGTTGACGGTGAGCACTCCGGAATGCCGTTCGCTTGTCTTCGTTGTCCGGGTCCATTGTGGGGGCGGTCATCGCCGCATTCTGCTCCCTTATCAAGTTAGAGATAGCTGCGCTGTTTTCGTCAAACCAGTCCGAAAGTTTCTGGTGTTCAAAACCGATCGTCTCAGTGGCTGCTGGCCTGATCTTTTTTTCGAGTTGTTGCCGCATATCCTCAGGGGTAATAGACAATGGGGCGTCTTGCAAACGAGCAGCAGCTGGACGTTGGAAAGCAACCCTCGTCTCAAAGTTCCCCAATTGTTTGGCCGCCAACTTCTGCTGTCGTCCGGATGATTTACAATCAACAGACTTGCGTTCATAGATAAACAATTTGATCCTGACCAGTCTGCGATTCGTGGTACATTCGGTGCCATGCACTATTCGCGTGACACGCATCTCACGAATGTCAAGCTGTCCCACAGTATCGTAATCGAGCAAATGATGATGATTGCTTCGTGGGTGAGTCTACACCGTGATTTCGCACACATCCAGCTAGATTCGGATGTTTGTGATAGCCACTTCGTGAGTAGCACTCAGGTAGAGTAGATGATTACCGTTATCGTCCACTAAACCAGCACCGCCGTGTCCCAGGGTCCCTGGCCAAAATACGGAGTGGCGCCCGACTCACCCAGAAGGAACAGTCGGTCGCTCATCGGTGCCGACCGGAATATGGCGGACGGCTGACCATAAAACTGGTCCTTTGTTTCATCACAGCTGCACTGTAAGCAATAACAAGTGTGACACACTTACCCCGACCGAGTCGCAAGCAAAGCGACAGGATTTGACGACTGATTTCTTGCGGTTCGCCCATCATCAAAGCACTGATGCAGTCGACGACTGTGAAACAGATACAAAGTTCCAGAGCATCGTCCGCTGAGCAATGTATCCTGCAGAAGGTGCACCCAGCAACTGCTTCTCGAAACTCACCTTGTTCTGCAAGCTTTGTCCCACTTAAGGAAGCAACATCAATGACATAGCGGCTCAGTTCGATGATGACGAATGCAATGTGGCTTCTTGGCTGTCCTGTGGTGCTACATCGATCCAGCAGCGTGCGCACGTTCCACGTTCCAACTGATAGCGCCTTGCTTCCCCGGCAGTGTCTCAGATTGGTCGTCATGTTTGTATGACTCAAGCGAACATTGTCTGCTGTGGGATTCGTGCTGGTGGTGTCACTAGGGCGGGGGGATGGGAGGGGGGGGGGGGGGGGGGGGTTGGCAGTAGCATATTTTCGTCTAACCACCCTGCCACAAACAGCAGATAGGGCGACCTGTTTTATCCTATGCAACGGCCGGTGCAATATGGTATTTGGATTGTAGTGTACGCGCATAGATTATGTGAAATTTGGATAAAGCCAGGACCCCTAGATCTAGACAGCAGAGCGATTACGGCCCTCAATCAAAGCCTCTGGCTCGAAAGCATGCGCCTCAAGGCAGCGAGTGACACACATATTGTGGTGGATTGCCAGGTCGGGGGTGCGAGTTTTCGAACGCTCGGCCGAATACCTCAACGTGGGGGGAGTTACATTCGAAAACCTGCCGCGATCGGATCAAGGACAACGTGCGCGACCGGATGAGTCATCGCTCGACTAGATCGGACCAACGGGCGAGGCAGGGCAGGCGAAATACGACAGACGGCCAGATCGGAGGCGTGGTTTTTCCCAACATTCAGAGGAACATCTCGACACGATGTTGGGATACGGTCAAGGCCAGCACTGGGTGGATGGCGGACAGCACGAGCAGCCGGACGAGCCAACGCGCAACGGAATCGGACAAACAGACGAGGAATGGCAAGCGAAAAACCCTCCGATAGAAGGCACCGGTCACGCACGTAAACCGGTTAGAAGTGCACACGACGTGTGAACGGAAACCGGGGGGTGCTGCGGGTTGGAATTGCGACTTATAAACGAGAGAGCGCGCGTTGCATGTGACTAGCGATTTGGACAATAAAGATTGTGCTTTATTGGACGCCTTCTCGCTACAATATGATCACACATAACCGCAACCACAGCGATGAGCAGCAAGCAACAATTCGCAATAGTTGCGCACAGGCTCGACACCTACAGAGCTATAGAGTCAACACACCGAAAACCACTAATACAGCAGAGACTAATATGTCATAGAGGCACACATCAGATCGGGCAAGAAAAAACACCATGCCAAACCAAACCACAACACACCGGCGCCGTCCACAAAGGATGCAGCCGCATTTTGTCTGGCTGTTCCCCTTTGGCCAGTCGGACAAGGCTGAACCTGCAAGGACAGATGTCCTTGTCAGCATAGCCCGATAGATCAAAACAGCACAAAACCCGACCACCACGTCAAGGTAGTGGAAAAGGTTAGGATCACAACATTCTGATATCAAGAAGCGTAACCTGGTCATCATGAGCAGCGACCATAGCAGGCTTGATTAATCCGATTTATAATGGTTACCGCTGTACCACATGGAATGCACGGTCTAGAATGGGTAGTCTTTTTGTCACGTTTCTAGCCACGCAGTAACGTCAAACACGATGCACAAGATGAATAAGTGGTATGAATGAGGCTGTTTGGTAGATTAAAGTCGACTGTGGTGAATTTGGGACCTTAGTACGGATTGAAACTGCGTTTGCCTACTGTAGTGGATTTCCAAACCGAATATGCGAGCGCTCCAATTCTCGACAGAACACCTCAACGCAGCAGCAAAATACGTCCAGAAGTCTATGATCGATCGGAGTGCGGACAACGCGGACGACCGGACGAGGCGTCACTCAACGAGCTCGGAATATTGGATGAGGAATTGCAAGCGAAGAACCCCTGGAAGAAGGCGTCACTCATAGACACCAATCGAGCAGAGGTGCACACGACTTGTGAGCGGAAGCCGGGGATGTATTGTCGACCAGAATTTCCGTTCATAAACGCAAGCGCACGCGTGACATGACAACCAGCTAGTTGAGCAACAAAGACTATGCCTTATTGGAGGTCTTTTCGATTACGGCGATCGAATTGTATAATCAGTATATAATCATGGAAACCGCAATAAACCTTGTACTGATAAGTAGTCGGGGATTTGGTTTGTTTTCAAAATAGGCTGGCTCGAAAATCTATCAGAATGCGAAGGCTGCGATCGAATGTGTGATGGTCAACTTGAAAACAAACCTCGTACTCCCTAAAGCATCCGTTTAAACTGGTCGTGATCAGAAATCTACCTTGTCGACCATAGTTGCGTTCCATGTCAAATGCGAATGACTAAACCTCGTCACCAGCGGGTTCTTTGGATAGTGCAACATCCCTACTGGCGTCGCTTCTCCACTCAATGAACTGTGGCCTACCAAATGCCATAAAGATACAGTTGCAAAATGGCACTATACTTAAACACTACAGTCAGTGATATACATCCAAGACAAATTGGTTCACAGAGCATACGCACACATATTAAGCAGATCTTTCATGCAGTCTAGCAAACGCATCCGACAAGGTTTTTTGTTACTATGCAGCCTAGCATAATTAAGTTTTGCTATATAACGAAACAGATCATTTTGGTCCCATCGGTATCACACATACACGCCGTAAATGCACCGACTGAACAACCACACAAGTAACGTTGGTACGTAAAGCTTCATACATTGCATGAACCTAATAACTATTCATTATTAGTTACTGAATATCGGTTTGGAGTAGGCTTTACAGATTTCGAAATGTTATCCGTGCATATGCATTACGTATGGTGATGAATTGTCATCTAGCAAGCTCACATTTTGAAGTTTTGAGCTTTACACACTGCTGTGCTATATGCGGTCAGTTAATCTGCCTGTTAATGCTTTTTACGTGTGAGTGGTTGCTCGATAAGCAAGTCTTTCAGACTACTAAACGTAATCAGATAGCGTTTTACATTTTTCTTTAAGTTAAAATGTGCATTCTGCAAAAAAAAACAAAGTAATCAAGTCTTTAGAACAATTCCACTTTCACTGTGGTTGTAAAGCAATGGATGTGTGAGCTACAGATGATTAACTACAGACTAACACTAGTGTGAAGTGAAACCGAGATGCACGTTATAAGTTTTAATAGCACGGCTAATCAGTATCTTTCTCCATTGTGTTGCACAGTCAGCGGTTCGTGCAGTCTTCGAGGCAGAGGCCCTGGTTTAGGACAAACTAGTTGACCGAACCGTGACTGGTGTTACGTGTACTTGATATTCAGTTACCGGCGTACTCTTGTTCTCCCTTCTTACAGATATGTTGCACTAACTACCCTGAACAAAGAACGGTACACAGTTGAGAATTCAGGTATATGATCAGAATAGACATTCGCGCATAATCGTGTACAATCGCTGTTTGACTGTTCCCGTCTGGTCCTTCCACTTCTGATGCGTGTGTGAGTGAAACAGTCGAACTGCAAAATCTGCTGACCAACTGCAGGGTGGATGAATTGCTAGGATTGAGCCATCCAATATGGTGCACGGCACTATGGCGTTACACACCTCGACCCACCCCTAGAGCATATAAGCTAAAACTGGCTTTCAAAAGAAATCGACCATAAAATTGTCACAGTTGTGGGGTATTCGTCTCTACTGAATTGAGCGAAAATGTTGATTGACCGAAGCATTCAGGTACTCGAATTTAACAAAAAGTCTGAAAGTCAAGTGTGTTAAGAAAAATGTGAACATCAAGCGTTCAACAGCTATAGTGTCAAACTTCTGGCGTATTGGCCAGTGGTCACAGCAGTCTCAACCGAAAGCGAATGATGGCATTTTTTAAGGAAAATACAATCAACATTCCGTCCACTTGAACATTTGAAACTGTTGGTTCCCTTCATGAAATTGAGCATAGTGGTATGAAAACGGACACTGATAAATGATAACATTTCACTACCAAATAACATTAACCGTCAACACATATGTGACAATGGTGGGGTGGGGATGTCAAATGAGGTGGAGAACAATACCGTAGAACTATTAGGTTCATGCTTATAGGTAGTCGTTTTTGCACGTACAATGCTGGCTTGAGACAACTAATCACGACCGTCTCAGTGAAACACAGGAAACGCGGACTAGCGTAGCGCATTACAATCCTGAGTGTTCATTCGGGATTAATCCGGTGACCAGTGGCCAACATGTGTCTGGCGATAGATGAGGCCAGAAGTTTGCATGATCCCGGGGCAAGAGAAGTAGATTGCGCAGTCACATCCTGAACCTATTTCGGCAGATGTTCATTCACCACAGAGCTCAAGCACCTATCGGTTTTGCCGATTTCATTATCGTCGCAGTTACACACAAATTGATAAATACAGTGTGAGTTGACGTAAATGGACTGCTCTCTCTCTCTCTCTTTACTGAAGGTAACGATAACTTCCGAGTTTGGTCAACTACTACGATTTCACTCGCATTGTATGGTCGTCTAATGGATGCGACGAGACGTTTTGTAGTTCGAAGGGAAGAAGTGTCACCTTTGAATGGTAGTTCAGTGTAGACTTTCTTCTTCCCACTCGGGGAAACCTAGTGCACTGCTATACGTTGCTGGCTGTGCCCATTGATAAATCTCACCGGATGCACATTATTCTGCAACGCGGTTGTAAGCAGTCGAAGTTCATCAGCTAAACATTCTGGTGGGCAAATGCGTCTAGCACACGTGAACAATGTTCTGATCAGTGCTTGCTAGATCTCCATTGGTGTAAAGCTTGTGAAGTGAGTGTACTGACCAGTCCAGGTGGGCCTTCGATAAACACACTCCTTCTTACTGATCCATCATCCTTGCGACAGATAAGGACGTCTAGAAACGGTAGGTCATGAGTGAGTGTCAGACTGGCCTGACGTAAGTTGCACTGTTTTATCATCCCACCGATCGTTTGTGAAGATCACGCAAACATGAGGATGTCATCCACATAACATGTGTACAACGACAGTGAAGAATTGTTTTGAGCAATTCACCTATTATGAGCAGCGAAAATTTCGCCCTCTAGTGTGACCCCATCTATTCTAAATGCTAACAAGCTGACCGGCGTTGTCTGTGAGTTCATTATGACACCGCCAAGAGATACATGTGCTCTCACGACTCGTCATCTTGAATCTCTAAAAGACCTGAGAACTAAGAATTTTGTCGTGCTGAAGCCAGATGAATCTACGGGTGCCGTAGTTGTGGATAGACAACAGTGTGAACAACGAAAGCAAATGTCAACGTATCGACAATGTGGAGAAGGTGACCGTTATGGAATGCCGACTAACTCGACACCTTGATTTGTTGCGGCTACATCGGTTAATAGATGAAGGTACTTTCAAATATCTAAAACCCAGTGGTTCATCAACATCGCAACTCTGTGGCTCGCCCGAAACATAAACCGGGAGTGCCACTCAGAACGATTCTATCTATGAGCAGTGCCCCATAACATAAGTCGACTTGTTGGTTTGTACAGGCTCGGACCCAATTAAAAGGGAAATTTGACATATATAGCTTCGAAAACTCATTGGGTGTGGATGAAGATCTGAACAAAGTCAACTTAACAGACAAATCCCTGTGTTAGGTAGACGTTCAGTCATCGTTTACAAGTGTTCCATTGCACGAGATGATTAAATTTATGTGCAATCTGATCGAGACTGATAGTTTTGATATAAAAATTCCCACAGACATGTTTAAACGGTTTTTATTACTGTGCACGGAGAACGTCAGTTTCAGTTTTGAAAATGAGCCTTGTCAACAAATAGATTGAGTCGCCATGGAGAGGCCGTTAGGACCGATGTTAGTAACTTTTCCAACTCAATTTCCAAACTTCTAAATTTGGTGCAAATATTTATGGTCTCATTTATATCTGGTGGTCTTCTGTTATGCGTTGGCAACAGATTCCTGTCGAGTCCGACATTTTGACAATACTTGACGGGAACCTTAATAACTCGATTTCTCTTTTGTATGAGGACCGAAAATCCAGTGGCGCAAACAGCAATTCCCTGTCTTGGCCCGTCTCGAACAGACTGTCCGTTCTAATCGTTGTTGCATGTTCCAGGTGTACGGTTGTCACGCTTGTCAGGTAAGCGAACCAATCGGAGGCCGGCACACGTTGGCGCATGTCTCACATCCGCCCTCTACTGCACAAGAGCAACCAATCAGCCTTGCACTGAAGTGCGTACTTGCGTTGCACCGGACGGCAGTGTAGGGTGTAGGCGAAGTTATAAGCGCAGTCCACGTAGTCCTCTGTACATATAGATGTGCACATTTAAAATGGGCGGGAGCTGTGACTGGCAAAGTTTATCCGAGTCTGAAAATCTATCATTTTCCATACTGGACTCTGATGACGACGAGAACTACTTGGACGAGCATGATAGCTTGCCACTTTCAACACAAGATCTTCAAGTCGGTAACTGCAGTTCCTCGTCCATCTTCCGGGATGATCTGCTGAATGCTGGTGAACAGTCAACGCCAAACACTGACCTCGACTGGACTTCGCCTACCAGTTCAAAAGGGCCCGACGGTGTACAACCAAACAAACTGGACCATAACAAAGGCAGACCTACAAAAGGTGATCGTAAGACGGCCAAACAACTGACTGAGCGTAAACGTCGAGACCGGATCAATGCACTGCTAGACACTTTGCGTGGGCTGATTCTAAGGTTGCTGCACAAGAACGTAAGCAATCTCCAATTAGTACTATGCTGATGTGTTTCATATATTCTGTAGTGATTAGTCTGGGGCTGGATTCGATTTGATACTGGAGTGGACCGAATGAATGTAACAGGTGTCACTTAGTAAGTGAGGAGCATGTCACCAACAGCTTCAGAGGAATGATTCGCTTTAGTTAATTGCCGACTGAGAGATATCACGGCTTTTCTGGTAGAGATGAATCGAGTAGTTGACTCACTGGACCAGGAGTGTTGGATGATTTAGGACAAAGATTCGCGAGCTTTTTAAACGGTAAAGCTTGCCAAGTCTCCCCCCAAATAGTGAAAAACTACCATCATCTTGGATGTGATGTTTGGTTTTTCTAAACAAATTCACTTAGCACCAGACAGCTGTCGTGTTCTTGTTATGCTAACAGGTTCGGTGTAAGCATTCTGTTTGTTTGGCACAAACCTTTCGGGACCAGAACACAGTCATATTATTTTTGTGATATACTGATAGGAAAAGATGTAGCCAATCATGGAAGGTTCATTTTACAAGAGTGTATGTGAATACAATGAATTCAATAAAATTGGTTTGATTACAAATATGGCACCTCTAATTAGATTTTTTACCATCCAAAATGTTGTAATCTGTATTCGAACAAGTTTAGGCCAAGTACTGACCACAAGGGAAAGATAGAATTTCGGACACTTATAGTGTAAAAACCAGGGGGAATCACGACGTTTTCGAATATCACATGCTTGTGTTGTTTATAAGGGCTTGTTTTGTGAGTACAGTACTGAAGTCATTGTATGTTAATTAATGTTATCCAACTGTTTTGCTCAGCTTTGCCAAGCAATTTCAAAGGCCCCTGTTGTAAGGTGTTTACAGCGGAAGCCCAGGCTTATCAAGAATCCGTTTTGACTGAAATTGTGGTACTTGGTTGCCATCGTTTTTCATGCGCACTCACAAATCAGAAGTCCACACTGACAGAATTTTCCCAGATTGTAGTCATCAAATAGAGGCTATCCTAACAAGCTTCTGAAATAAGATGATCACATAGATCACACAATTTTAGATATCCAACCTGTAAACATAGGTTACGTATTTTTTCAGTCAATATGCACGTAGAAGATTTTTAAAAATTAGTCGTTTCACTTCTAAACTTCACGTTGTTTGTTGTTATGTCTTATACCTTACTAGATACCGTCAATGAAACAGATCACAGACTAGGATAAAACACTGTCTGATGCTTGGACCTTATGCTAACTACCAACTAGAAAGCTGTATTTTCTGTAGTTGACCATGGTTCAAACTCGTGATCTAAGGACTCATATCCAGCAGTAGAATATAAACTTGCGTGTGAGTGTTAATACAACCGAATTGACTCGATATAGACAGCTGGCCAACAAACATCAAACTGGACAAAGATCCACTCTGTGTTAATTGATGTTGGATAGAAATTAATATCTTATGGACCGCTTGTGGACTTTGTAGGAAGTACAACCTGTTTGTCATCTACAGGTTGACGTGTATCAAGTGATTGAGTTCCATTGCTATTCAGTGCTTTAATTTTGGTCTACAGGGCACATTTTTAATGTGGCTAAATATATCATCTTTCAAGAGGACTGAGCTAAAGTGGCTGTTGGGATGGAAAACTGATGTGTGTCTGATCATTTGGTTGTTCTAATAATCGAGGTACAAAATATGATGATTCCGAACTTTGACAAATTAAGAAGCATCATTCTATCACGGAATTTCGGCCTTGTTCATCAGTTCCATATACTGATATATTCCTGTATTACAGGTTGTATGGGTTTTACAAATTGGCTGCGTTATACAATAAATCCTGATTTTCATTATAAATGGTGAGGTGAGTGCAGTACACAACTGTGTTGCGCTGAAATATTTGCGAGCTAATCACTCAAAACCAATCATATTGCTGAAACACAAATCTTCTCTGTCGTTACCAATGTGAATAGAAATAGCCAGAACAGTATGAATAAAAGGTAAACTCAACGATGGCTTAACAAACACACTTTAGACATGCTTCTACATAAAACAAAAGACGATTGATTAGAATTGAGGCTAAGCTTACATTCAATTCGACTCAACGACTTTTATAGTCAGTTAAACTGTCGTCCATACTCTGTTTGGTCTCCTTACTGGGTGCAATAAGTTTGCGTTTGCAATAATCTACTACTGATGTCATTCAGACATACTGTGGTGAGTTGTTGCGGATTCCAGATAACTCATAACTTTCAGCATCTGAGACACCTCGTTTCCTACAATGGTTTTGATGAATTATCTACGAGGGGATTATTCAAGGATAGACAAAAACACATTTCATCACTGATGATGAGGTCTACTGAGGATCCCGCGTATTATTAATGGGGTTGTCTTGGTACACAGACTATCTGGTGTCATAAAGTTCTTTGTGTGTTTTCAGTGCACCATCTCAATAAGAGTGGTATCTTTTTACGAAATGAAGGCGACAAACTTGAATAGTTAGCCCAAAATGAGGGCGTACTAGTGAACTGAACACTGTCATAATATAATCTGAGTGGAACGACCCGGACAGTTCACTGAGTGACTCAAACATTGAATCCACCTCCTGCAACTCATTAACACACAACTGGGGGACCGACTAGAACTAGTTGAAATATCTGTTCATAAATTCCTTCCATATACAATGATACCTAGCGTTCCTCTCCAACGTGGTGCACAGCGCATCTCGATTGACAAGGATGAGTCATTTTGCGTTCAGACATGTTTTACAGGATTCTGTTATTCCTGGTTTAGTTGTATAAAACGTCCTAATCCTTCTTTAGTTACCCAGTTTTCTCCACACCCGAATTTAGGTGTCATCGGTACATTATAGTAGTGGGGAATTGTCGGTCTATTGGATTTTGTGCACGATGAAAATCAGAGGCAGGGAAGATGACGTAATGGACCCCTCATAATGTCTGAAATTAACAAATTGTTTGAGTGCACACTCTGAGAACAATTCTCCTGAATGGCACAATATAGGGGCGTAATCGCCACACATTTTGTATCAGGGATAAACGTGGACGGAGGTCCGGAACCGAACTAAATGCCCACCTGCAGTTTGTTAGAAAACAAGACCACCATTGAGTGCAAACCGGTGTTGATATTCATGATGGCGACTCCGTGTCCAGTGGGTGTCAGTTACTATAGTGAGCCACATTGGAAGCCAGAATTGTTTGAGACACAACGATTGACGATATGGTCATGACACCATCAAAATGACGAACCGGTATGGAACCCCCCGACACACTACTGGTCACAGTTTGTCAAACAGGATGTACACCACTGGACTTAACAGTAAAATGACGGTCTCAATAGTAATCAGAAGAGCTTACTTTCTTGCTCTAGTTAGGCGCTGTAAATAACGCTGACTACGAATCTCAATTTGGTGGGTTCGTGTCCGGATTAGCTCGATTGAGTGGTGTACAATACGATATCGCGTCCATAGTCCATCGCCTATTTCATATGACAGTTGTTATACTCGGATATAAAGTACAGGTGCAGTAATTGTCATGTGAGCCTACTGTCCAGAGTTCTGGAATCTCATAGCTCTGTCCAGGCTTCGGTTGTTGTGAAAAATGAGGGCGACTGCATGGTGAAGTGGAATCTATGGACAGTTAAATAAACGGTTCGTCTACTACTCATCGATGGTGTCCCGTTTAGTGAATCGATAGGTCCTACATAGTATGTGGCTGACAGCGTACAGTAAGCTTAACAAAGTTTACGAAGTGTGATCGCGTGAGTCGTGATCGATTTATGTACAAGGTAAATCCGTTACTACTGACAAGTAAACTAAAAGCCTCCGAGGAAGTCAAACGATTTTCACCACTCAATCTTGGTGGACAATTCTGTTCTTTGAGTCAACTTTTAGAGTTAATGGAATAGCCAACGTGTGTCTCCTCTCAGTGATCGACCAACGTCAGCAATATCTGCAAGCGTAGGTGAGTACGCGTTTAGATACGATAATTTGTTGTAAGTGATGCAGTAGTCGACGTGATTGTTTCATAAGAATGTGGATGGAAGTTAACATTTTGATAGCCACTAGAGAAAATAAACCTGAAACTAACGTTTTTTTTAGAAGAAGCCTGTTGAAAAATAGTACCCCACTAAGAAAATTACGTCGATTTGTGAGTACTGTTCAAATTCCTCTAGCATTGTTGGCATCAAGTTGATTTGAACTAAAATAGGCTACGTCTCCTCTAGTACCAGGCTTCACATCTACAATGCTGTAATGACGTTCTGTAATCACTGTGATTGATTATACACCTTATGCTAGACGCCACTTGAATAAGGTTTCTTGTAGAATATCACCACCGCGATAAAATGACCACCATTTTTTGTCTCATCGAAACTCAGTTTACTCACATTTTGTCGTTCATTCACTGATGCTTAGCATGTCTCAGAATATCACCAACGATGCACGGGTGTTTGTAGTTTTGAAAAGTTGTCAACGGAACATAAAATAAAATAGCCGCATGAGATTCACAAATCCATCTTGATAGGGTTTGTTGCTCATGCAACTAATATGGAATGTTATTCCCAGTTCTTTTGAGAGGGTTTATACAGCTTACTGGCATGTTTCTCACATGTTACTTGTGTATAATTGGGCTCAGGTTGTTATCAGAACATCTGTCACATATGTTGAAGCAACTGTTGTGAAGTCTGTGCACTTGATGAACAAAGCCTACACCCGTAGTCTTTAGACTGGGATGAGGTCAGGGTTATAGGTTGGTCAGTTTAACGGGAGCATTCTTCCAAGAAGCAGTCACATGTGTATGAGAGACTCGTCTTGTAGGAATATGTCACCCACTGGTAAATGTGACGTAACAGATATTAGTTCAATCCTCTTTCCAATGTTGTGACACAAAATGTGGGCTCTCGGTCTTTCTCCCGTATATCCAGCTCAATCATATCTGGGGCTGTGAGTGGACTTCAAACAATCATCGATTATTTCCCACTTTCGACAGCCATGTTGGTATGTGTTCTATATGTCAAGGTCGTCTAGATTAAAGGTCGTTTCATCACTACCTATCTCAGATCTCCACTGGAACGCCTACAAAATGTGAGTTTCTGTCCACCTGTTTAAATTTGTTCGGAGTTGAGGACAGTGGACTTACTTCGATAAGCTGACCAGACATAGGAGTCAAAGACCCTTGTCAAAACGTCCAGTTCAAACATACGGTTATTGGCGAACAGTTTGTCTCATTACAAATCAGCAGGTATACTGTTATTAGACTGTCGCTCGTAAACAACATAGATGGTCATCCTAAATCTTGCTGAGATCATCCGTAAGCTTGGATTCGTTTGTTAGAAAGTCAAAATCTGATTAGTTTTCAGTTACAATCCGCGGTGTACTATTTCTCGTCGACGGATAGAGAAATAAATCAATCCTTTCGAGACTTCGAGGATCGCTCATCCGCCAAAATTGTAATTCCATCAGAACAGATCTAACTTATCGTCCAAGACGCTTTCCTGAACGACACCTACACGCAGCGCGTAACTGCTCTTCTATCGATGAATTTACTAAAACGTCTTGCTTGTTGCATCTTCGGGGCCAGCTAGTTACAGCCATTCTGTCCGTATTTTTAGGATGCATATCAAACACCAGAGATGACCGAGGCACTGACGAAAGTTTGATGGTCTTAATTTTTCTTGCAAGTTGCATCTTCACAAGCCTACCGAAGAGTTATTTGTGAGATTGATCTTATGAATAATGAATCATAATGTTCGCTTATTTGTGACAGGTTGAATATTCAACTTGAAAAGACTTTGCATATCATAAATATTTATTCGTGACATTGACTGTGAAATGAATTTACTAGCGTCTTTGGAAGGTTTCGGAAGTAAACAAGATTTTCGGTTGAACTCATCAACGCTGGTCTGTTGTTCGGGATTGTACCGTTTGGTCATAAATAGTTCAGACAGTATACCTTATCTTACTGGTTAATCAGTGCACTGACTCTGACTCTATTTGTGACCGTACAGATATTCGACAAACAAGTTAAAATATTTGCAACACCAGACTGTTTTGTAGTGTTTATGAGGAAAAACTGTTGTCGGGTAATCGATGGAAAATCTATTGGTAAACTATCATTTTGAAACAGGTGCCTTACGTCTGCGTTAGTGACTTGTATACGAGCCATACAGCATATCCTCAGTCTTTATGTAGTCTCAAATGCAATAAACCCATTTCGTAAAATTCATACTGTTAAGCTCGAAGTCGACTTGTCTAACAAATCACCGAAACATTTTGCTCTATACCTATCGACTACCGATTCTTTGTCAGTTGGTCCACTTGTCCAGCATCCAGAATGATGGACGAAATGTTGTCTCCACTCCTGAAAAATTCCTATCCTCATCCCCCGTACGGTACAACTTGGCTGCCTGAATGTTAACTGACCGGTCATCACAGTATGGAGGGTGTACTCATGCGTCGGTTACTAGCCATGCTGTGCTTGGGCATGAGTCGACTGCTCAGTTGGCTTTGGTCCAAGTGTACGCGTGGACATACGGCGATTATAGTTCCCCTACGACTGAGTCAACACGAGTCGTGACATGCACCAGACCCCTCCTAGTTGTCAGTATGCACGTGCACTCATTAAATAGTTGGAGCAGCAGGTCGTTTTACGCGATGAACTGCATGCAGGCATGCAGGTGCGTGATTATGAGGTAGGAGCGATGATCGTCCAGACATATATGTGGCATATATGCATTTGGGTCTAGGTATCCACGTGGTTGAAACCAGTTCAAACCGGTAACCTGAGCACACCTAAGTCCATCTGGTCAAACAAGGTCGGTAAAAATGGTAACGATGAACTTAGTGGTCTCATCCCCTTGATGATAGTCCGAAGAATGAAAAATTGAGCTGGAAGCGGGTATGTGAGCGAATGGGGTTTAACTCCATTTATCCCCACTAACTAGAGATAATTGTTGACTGAACTGGAAAACAACATGGACAAATCGTAAACAGTGGAGTCGTTATTGATGCGGTTGTACTTCCAGTCTATGGAAACCTGTCATGAACTACACAGTGTCTTAACCGATAATCAGTATACTGGCGACACAGATCAGAATGCTAGCTAGGCAAACATGACCTTGTTTTGTCGAAGCAGTGAGCAAACATTTGGTGAATAAGTAATAACAACAATTTGAAGGTCAACAAAATGTCAGACTGAGTTGCTTGTACTCACCAGAGAAGGTAGACCAGCAAAAACAAACGGGATCGTTCTATCCTTAAACAACGAGGTATTTTATCCTAAGCCGGTGTTGTTTTTGGGTTAAACAGACTGAAAAAAAACGAACTTGGTTAATTCAGACAATTTCGTTATGTGGCAAAACGACTGATAACTATTATACAATCAAGGAGTATGTTATTGTTGTTCACG
Source organism: Paragonimus westermani (assembly GCA_008508345.1). NCBI lineage: Eukaryota > Metazoa > Platyhelminthes > Trematoda > Plagiorchiida > Troglotrematidae > Paragonimus > Paragonimus westermani. The sequence continues at coordinate 76,340 of QNGE01001607.1, forward strand.
GATTTTGAGACTCACTTTTCTTTGTCATAGAGGAGACCAAATTTTAGTGAAATGTAACAGACTTTTGGAATTCTAGCTTCAGAATGATGCAATCGAACCGAAAGTTGTCTTGGTAGATGATATGTGAGTTGGAATAACACACGGTTTTTTTAGTTAACTGATACTTCAAGCAGAAAAGACTCCTTTCCAGTAGGCAGCAATCATTTGAGTCACATGTTTTATTGGACTGAATATTCGAACGCTAAATAGGGTTTTATGTAGTAATACAATGTTTATAAATAATTTGATGATAGCAATCGAAATGAAAAGATCACAAAATCAAATTATGTATGCATCAGAACGCTAAACTACGACACATGTACACACGCACTGATGGTGTAATTTTTCCATAGCGTACGAATCTCAGGGACCCAGGTAAATTTGTACCTCATTTTAGCACATTTGAGAAAACAAACACACTAAAGAAGAAGAGTCGTTTATGGTCGAGAGTACCTGGAAATACGAAACTGTAATCTTTGGTGGAAACACGTAACTAACCTCTTCTATTCTGTGCAACTTTATAAGTGCACTGTCGGTCAGTTCCGTATTTGACACATGGTACCTGATGTGGTCTGTGTTAGATTCAGTCGGAATACAAATCCACTACTTAATCAGCAGCACGAGAACATGCTCACAAGCATGTGCGCAATAGATCATCAAAGCAGCCATTCGAATATATGTTATGGTAGGATAATTTCTGTCCAGCCAACTGGCATGTCATAGGAGCAGCCCACACCACGTCTGGTGGTGGCTTTGATTGGCCATGTTTTAAGCGTTTGATAAACTGTACTAAGAATGAACTTCCTGGGAATTTATCCTCTAGAGGAGTACTTCTATAAACTGGTAATATAATTTTTCAACAATCAGATTAGTTATCAGTAGAAATTAGTTTATCTCAATGCATTTAAAGACGTTACCCAGTTTTTCTGATTGGTTATGCTTCAGCCACGACATCACCGGAAGTTGGAGAAGGCAGACATCCTGGAACTGGTGGTCTCGTTTCTCAAACGCGAGCTGAATCAGAAACATCGTATTCAAAGCTCCAACGCATCAAAAATCGACATCAGTAAGGCCGATTCTGTTGAAAGGATTAATAGAGAAAAGGTGGTCCAAGAATGTGGTTGCGAAAAGACTCTCTGTAGAACTAAAATCACTTTATCTGGCCCTACAGACCAACCTGTTAAAGTCACGTCGCCCCACTCACCAGAATCATTATTGTTCATAAACGATTTCCCCACGAAGTCGATGAACGATGAATGTACTCTTCTTGGTCAGTCCCCATATCTTCCAGATCATCATCAGTACTACCGCGCCCAACAACATGAAACTCTACGCCAACCACTCGACTGTAGTGGATGCTTAGGTACCGCTGATAACCCGACGGCTAGACGGCCCCTTCGCAATCTGGACAACACTGGAAGAGCCTACGGTCTGACGGGTCCTACTTTATGTTTAAACAGCCAATCAAGTGGAGGTTACAGCCATCAACTGACAAGTCTTTTGCATTTTCCAGCAGCTTCAACCCATCCTGTTGGGAGTCAATGGGCGATGGATATTGCGGGGATGTGCAAAATGGACGAGAATTTCTTTTCCATGTATCCCAGCACAACCCAACCATCCCTTTGGAGACCATATGTGTAAGATGAACACAAGGATCGCCTTCCTCTAAGCGCCAAATTTTTCATACCAGCACAACCACACAGACGGCCAAATTCCGTAAATTAATAAGTTCATACTCAAGGCCTTGTAAAATTTATTCCTCCTAATCCTTCCGGTTTTTATGTGGATAGATAACTGGATGAACTATTCTGAAGCAGTATTTAACCATAAGTGGAACGTCTTTTTCGTTTAATCGTTGAGTTCGTATTCAAACAACGGTTGCAGTTGTTCTATTTTGGAAATAGCTGGCTGAAATACCCATGCTAATACACATTCTGCGTCCATCTGAATTTCGCATTCTAAGAAATATTCGATGAACACATATCATCATCGTTTAACTACTAAATCCATAACCAGTAGAATATTCTTTTAATGTAAATGCTGAATCTGAATCAACTGGTGTGTGTAAACAAAAAACGAGTGCGAATATAAAGAAATAATTTCGGCATTTTGTTTGACGTTTTTATCCAAGGTTTGAGAATAATGTTTCATCCGTATACAGTGACATTCGTCAGCATTGCTTACGACATTTCTGAAGAAGAGTGTTCGAGGTGGCGGAAACAATTTACTTTTCTGTGTTGTGCTCAGTTTATTGGGTACATGTGCCATGTTTTAGTGTTCATGTGGGATCAGGAGTGTTTCAGTTGAGCACACAGTCGGCAGTCATAAGTTGAAAGATCAGATGGTGTTAGAGGACACACATGAGTAGCAGTGTACTGCCAACGATTGTCATGCCAAATGACAGCTATGCCTGAGAGTTTACTTAACCCTATGCGTGTTTGTGCACCCTGGCTAGTTTCTGCTACTCACTTGCTTTAAAGTGGCAAATTCTACCTTCTCATTCAAACCAAGAGGAAGACACTGATTCAGCGATAGAGACACCTAGAGGGGGGGACTGAAAACGTCAACATATCGAGAGAAAAACTCTCAAATGCCGTAGAGGGAAACCTTTATAAATTTGTCCATTACCCCCCCCCCTTTGTGACAATTAGTTCTTCTTGGGCCGTGACACTTGTAGAGGTGCGGTATAGTTTAACTGGTAGTACACAACGATGTTCGACTCGCATTGCTCAGGAACGAGCATTACTTCAACTTGAAAAACTTTTGCATTCCCGATGCAAATTCTGGTGCACATGCAAAACATCACGTCAGATTTTTCGCCATGCGAGTTCGAAAAACGATTTCAACAGACGCGCACCATGTGAGCACTGTCTAGTTTGTGAACAGTGAGATTAAGAGGCCAGTGTGTGAGTACATCTTTGGTATCAAAACAGCTTGTTATTAGGTGTACTGAAGTGAACCGCAAAACAGTCCTTCATTTTGCAATTCATGCAACTTGGGTAACCCGCTTAAATCACACTGTCAAGTCGGTAAAACTGGATTCGACTGTTTCACCTGATTGAAGCAGAATCGGTAAACACAGAGTCCAACTCTACTGAACCACCAACAAGACGAATTGCACTGTCATACATCATAGGGGTGATCTAATTATGAAAGATCCAGGTTACAGCCAGATTTGAACCAACGGCAGAAAAAGTATGCCAAAATGCGACAAGCACTCTACCAACCGAGATACGAGGTTACTCCTTGGATTTCATATTTAGACTAAGTCAACCACTCATCTCGTTGTCTCATATGGAATCCGCCAAATGATTCAGGGGATCGACTGTGCCGCAAGTATTTCTTAAAAACTTCACGCCGGAATCCATCACCAACACAGTTAAGCAAAGAAATCGTGTAACTATTAAGTAGTTTCCCAGATTAATTAATTCTCAACAGAACCAACTGCTAAAAAATCTAGGTTTCGGCATTTCGATATGCCGATTCTGTTGCTGGTTCGAATAAAGCAGTCACCTGAATTTCTCAAAGTTGGGTCTCTTTTAAATTAACTAATCTGCCAAACAACTTATTAGAAACAAAATACTATCTGTAGAATATCAGCCAAGTTATAGGCAGTGAAGGAAGTGACTATCCATGAGAACTTTAACTGCAAATGAGGTGAAACGGATCGAGAAAGAAGACCTACAACGGACGATTACGGATAGACCGCTGATAAGGGAATTACACAAACAACTGAGTAATATGTACTATCATGCCAGTCGACAGGAGGCCAAATGAATCACGATATCAATATATCAGTCGAGCAGTAATTGAGGCTGTCTGTTAGGTGACAAGAACAAAATGGACTATTTCAAGATGGCATACATAAGAAGTATAGAATAACAGCACAAGTTATGAAATTAGAACAAAGGAGCGAATGATTCTAAGAACGAATAACTATCAGTATATATCAAGACTACAAAACGGGTTCCACAAAACGTCGACATACTGATAGGCCTTCAATAGAAGCGGAGAGCGCTTACTGTAGGTCACCAAGAAAATGACCCGTGAGATCCTTGTACCAGCAGGTGCTTGAGGCATTGGGTTTTGTTCCCCTTTGCCTCAGACTCAAGAAAGTGTGACCAAATACTATACATGGCAGTTCTAAAGTGTACATCTATGAGCAAGAAGGTTTCATGTCCAGAAAAAATTTGCGGCCACATCTTATTAACGCGTACTCCACCAGTATTGGACTTTATGGGCGTAAATCTGATTTTTACACCGAACAATTAGTACTAGAGTTGGAGTGAATTTGTGTGGTATCGAATAGCCAAACCATTCACAAAATTTTCAACGGCAGTTCCTCTACCTGGGATTCTGAACGATAGAGGCGATGGAAACGACAATTGCACTTAGCTACTCCGATTCGGTTCTATTATCAACAAGATCGTCAGGAGCGGTCATCTGCGGAAAACAGACTACTTTAGGGAACAACTCGCAGGCACTTTTGTGTATCTAATCTTATACCACAGGTTCAAAACCTTACTGGAATGGTCGGCACAATTCGTTGATGTTTATCCTACAACGGTATGTATTTTATCTGGGACCTTGTAGGGTATCAGCACTTCCCATGTGTACCTTACCATTCAATGATGATTGATGGTAGGTAAGGTCACAGCAAAAGGTAAGCAATTTTCAGTCGTTCCCCAAAAACTAACGGAACAGTAAATGTGGCTGTGGGATTGGGGATCCCCAAAATGGTTACCCAAAGACCAACTGTATGCTTTTCGTCTCAAATTACAGCTGGCTGTTACACAATCCAACAGTATGATAAATAACCATGTCATATCTACACAGCCTTTCAACGGGGTATCGGATTCCCTTCAGAAAAACCGATTGATTCGCAGTTTGCAGATTTTCGCCTGAATGTATCGTAAGAGATTGGAATGGACGAACGCATAAATAAGAAGTCAACCGATCAATCAGCGTCGACAGCGTGAACAAACTGGCATGCTGGCACAGTGACCAGTCCGGATTACACGCTGGTGTAACATCGGATTGTGTTACAACGAGCAAGCAGGAAAGCCAATGAATTGGCACCAATTGTAATGATCCCTTCTGCTGATGCATCCTGTCTAAAAGTAACCAATAGCAACTCAATAAAAATGAGGTATGTTTGGTTCCACAAATTCCGCTTTTGATTTCGTTAGGGAAGGTAGCAAGTTTTCAATACATATAAATTATAGTGGGCCAACACTCGCTCTTATCGCGCCATTTTAAAACAGGCTCAGTTGTCTTCCCGTGTTTTGGTGAAAGAGCACTTTTTATGACATGCTCGAAATATATCTGAGCTATCAGATTCCCGACTAACCGATTGTCTCAAAGTGTCCTGCAGTTCACCTTGAGGGTGTGCGTTCTGGAAGAGGTCCGTAACTCTCATCGGTTTGCATTTCCGGAGATAACGGTCTAATATGTGTATCACACCACAGATTACTTAGTGTTTGCTTTAAAGTCAGAAAACAAATTTGCTTCCTCATGGTTTGCTGATTGTAATGACTCTCGGATCAACAGATGGATTTGAGCATATAATTTTTTGAATTCTAAATACGTCGTCTTCTGATGGTGATCAAATCCAATCAGTTTCTTCTTTGCATATATGCATTTTTAGGAAGAAGCATTCCAGAGCGAAGTGTTTTCTTGATGAATGTATTTTATGTTAATCTCATGTACCTTATGACCAGTGGGATTGTGATAGTGTGTAGGAAAACTTTCATTTGTACGAACGGTCAAAACAGACACATGCATATATCTGCCTTAGGGCCCCGCGTGAACTGAGTTTAATATCTGCAGGTACTACACACCATACAGCAAGATACTCAACATTGAGGGGGCATAGTTTGCACTTTCTGACGATAACTGGGTGACTAATACAAGCTGATGAAGTAACACGCGCCGACATGCATAAAAAATACTACAACTAATGCTCTCAAGTTGTCGTGAAATCGTACTGGTGGGCTTCGTACTCTCGGGCTGTCCAAAACAAGGAAACAGCATAATACTGGCGTTCCTGTCTCCACAACTCACGATCATGCGAAATCAATTGTGTGCACTCAAGACTGAAGTGTGAAGTGTAGTAAATGGGGAACGATTGCATTTGGGTGAAACCGTCCAACCAGCTTATTAAGTTAAGAATTACTGATGAGTAGTCGAGGATTTGGTTTATTCTCAAGTTGACCATCACTCACATTTGATCGCAGCGTTCGCATTCAGATAGACTTTCCATCCAGCCTCTTTCGAAAAGAAGAGACACTAGACTCGAGTTTCGCCCTCGTTAGAACTCGTCAGTAGTGCATATCCTGGCCACGACCAGGATTTCAACTCCGGCCATTCCAACCATTAGGCAACCGTGTTAACCACTGCGCCATTGACCTCACATTAGGCACGACCGAATCATCACATCCGAACGCTCAACCAATCTCGCTTGTGAGCAATGGTCAGGTTGCCTGATCGTCTCTAGAGGAGACGAAGTTACTGTCTGTTAACTCCAATCGATAACCCCGCCGTTAGGACTTCCGAGACAGGCCGAGATCATTGATCTCAGTAAACCAGCAAGACCGGAGTGCAAATAGCGGCCGTGGCCGGGGTATGCACTACTGACGAGCTCTAATGAAAGCGAAGGTCATAGTACGTTGCTACTTCGTTACGATAGTACGAAAACAGTTATGGTCGCCATGACCGAGGCCAATCTAACCACACCAGTGGATGATTGTGTCATCTTGACGTCGATGTTGCATAGGGAATGGTTTGGTTCAGTGACACCTCACACCCCGTGGTCGTCTGGTTAGATTGAGTAAGAAGCCTGTGTCATCACTCACTATCACTCATTAAATGGTGCCCTGGCAACTCAGTCTAATGTTTGGTTGACCTCACTTGGAGTTAGCATCTGAACTCATCAGTGCTAAACAAACCGGACCCGAGGATCAGTCGGAACGGTACTGGGCTGGCCGTTGTACGCAAAGGAAGACAACTTCGAAAGAATTGTCAAGCCAGTCTACTCTATATTTCATTGTACTCTAAGGAAAAATGATGGACAGAATGATTTTTAGCATTCAGGTAGCGTAGGACGTACATTCTACTACGCACCCTAGTAGTACAAACAATTAGTCAAGGACAGTTTACACAGACTAGCCAGCTCAGACGAGATATTGAAAGGCAAATGGCTTCGACAATCGACTAGCTACATCTTTGTATATATGCACACGGTTCACTGTGTCGGCTGGGTTGCAGTGCCATTGAAGGAGCAGTCAACTACTGTAGAAAGACGACGTATCGTGAGATGCTAACAGTTCACTCACTGTTTTCAATCGCGAACGTGAAGCATTCGTTTATCTAAATTATGTTGGTAGTTCGGTTGTTCTTAACCGTGCAAACAAAAAACGGAGTCTTATGTAATCTACGCAAATTCACAGACCAAGCATTAGTTTAATCAGGGCCAACTTCCAAAAAGTGGGAAGTACAAAATCAATTTGTGGTTGCTCTGAATAGAGCATTCTACGTTCACTGAGAGCATGTGGGTTTACGGTTGTGACCCAACCGTTTCAACGTTCATCGCCTGCATACAGCATCGTTCCACGTGACGAACGAAGCTAGCGCAATGGTCTCCGGTGACGTCGCACATGGCAGACATGACTACACTTTCCAGGGCCCGCATTCTCCACTCCTGTTGACTTTGCACACCCTGAGGATCTCCGGTTATTATTGTCTCGTGGTGCATCTGCAGCTGTCTTTTAACTCTTGCTTTCACCATGCTCCAGACATTCTCAATTGGATTCAGCATTGGTGAATAGGGTGCCAATCGTAAGATTTGTCCTCCATTGTATAACTCCTCAGCAAACACACTTTCCAGATCGGTGTGACACGGTGCGTTGTCGCATATCAGCACAATGTTTGACATGGATGTACTGATCTTCATCTGATCTAGCAGGGTTCGCAGCCAGCCCTTGCAATCGTTGCTGTTGTATGCTCCCCGCCTCGTCGTATAGCCTACTATCGAGGTTGGTGTCATAGCTCCAATCAAATGAAGATTACGGCCTCGGCTGTTTGTTACAGAGACGCACGCTCTCGTCCCTTTTAATGAACGTCCCATTGACCTTGTACAGAACAAATTGAAGTTTGTCTCATCTATCCAGCAAATAGTCTTGGCATTTGCATAGCACTCCATCAGTCGATATGCAAACAGTCGCCGTAACTCCAAATTCTCATTTGAGTTCATACCGATGGGTACTTGGCGCAGTTTCTTGACAGTTATGCACCGGCCATCCAAGTATCGACTAATCGTTGTGGTCGACAACTCTTTCTCAAACTCAGCCTTCACGCGCAGTCTCAAAAATTGCAGTGTAATCGTTGGGTCCACGGAAATCCACTCCAGCAACATGTCGATCTCTGATTCTGTCAGAATCTTGCTTCTGTGTCCTTTACGAGGCTGAGCCTCATAACTGATGCAATCCACATGTAGCCACTTGTAAGCGGTATTACACTTGACTCCGTTCAGAAGGGCAACCGTGCGCCAGTCATCACCCCTTTCAAATGCTTCGATAATACGTCTGCGTGTTTCGGGACTGACGCAAGTGTACTTGCGTCCGCCAGCCATGTATGTGAGAGAACTAATGAAAATGTTCTCACAAACTGGTTAACTCTCACATCAAAGCTCGAAGTCTACCACGACCCCAAAGCTCACGCCTATTGGACGTGAGATTCACAGACACCCCTAACCACTCGCAACCCTTTACCTGTCAAAGGAACCAATACGGTCAGCGGTTTGATGAATTAGTAGGAACAGGGTCAGGTGATCTGTGCTCCACTTTGGCCGCTAACCCCGTTCTCATTAAGCAAATCCGTTGACACCCCTCGATTAACCCAAACCACTTCCTCTACCAAAGTAGCCAATGCGGAGCACTCTAATTAAGATTGGTCGTCCCTTACGGTTAGTTGGGCCAATCGCATTCTTGCCGTCACGTCCAAGAATCTAAGGTGGAAATTCTAATGCACCAAAGTGATTTGCTTTAGCACGTACTGGAAAATCTTGTGCCTAAAATGGAAACAGATATGGAAAATGGTATAAACGTTTTCGTTTCCCGCGGTGCTATGTGTTGGGGAACGAAATCATCAAAATAACCTAATCAGGTCATTGGTAACGGCTGACGAAATCGTTCATCCTAGCATGCTAATCGGGTGATCGGTGACGGCTGAGGAAATCGTTCATCAACCAAACACCAGCGTGCAGTTTTCCGGTTGAACCAACCAGGATGAGGCATGAGGGTGGACGTGGGCATCGTGCTAGCCCGATGAACCAATCAGAGTGCAACGGCTGTGGTACTGACTATACTGGGTCACTTAACCGTGAAGTGGCCTAAACCACTGGACATTGGTTCAACGTGTAGTTGGATATATTTGGCGAGTAACTCATGCTATATAGTTACATGCATTTCATTCCTTTGTCGAAGTGGCAATCGACATTACAGCGTGTTTTCTACGCAGTTGTGTTCTTCCTAACTCCACGCTAGTAGACTGAGTGAAGCCGTATAGCAAGGATCCGAGCATAGCATCCACGCAGGAATAGAGCGTTTTAACAAGAACAAGGCGCTTCACTTCACAATGACAAGAAACTAAGTTACACCGGGACATTTTGTGTAGTTCGAATCTGAACATTTCGATAATAACCAACACACGGAAATGTTTGTTGTAAACCCTCGACAGAATAATGCGGTTGGTACACGATAGATTAATGCGATTGGCAGAACTCGGATGCGCCACCTCGCAAGAATTAGCACAGAAAATCTTGGTCCGGAAAATAACGCGGCTGTCCCAGTAAATTACTTCCAAGGCAAACCAAAAGACGGGTGCAAAGAGCAACTTTGTTCCATCCCAACAAAGTAAGTCCCAAGGGGAAATCCACAGGGTAACTATATGGTGCGTAGAGACCTGCAAATATTCGCGGATCAGACAATCGAAGGACAGACACCAAAATAATATTTATCCTCACTTAGCAACCAATGAGCATAGCAGAATTAGGGCCGAACAGATGAAAAACTGGCGGAGGTTACCTCTTGAATGTTCACGACATTTCCGCTTATTCTAGATGCACAAAGTCATGTTCTCGAGGGAGAAGGCAGTTTGTGACGGGAAAAATGGATTCATCTAACTCCTGAGGAAGACCACCCGAGGTAGTTGAAACGTAGAGTATTACAACTTGCTCGTAACGTTGTGTTATTCCCGACCTGTTTATCGGTGTTATCCTATCGTCCTAGTTAGTACAGCTAAGAAGATTCAGTGATTGTTGATAAACCATAGTCATACAAGTATGAATAATATGTAGAAAGTCTAGTGCTTAAAAGGAAGCCATGGTTGTGGGTAATTAGCGGTACCGCTGCGTCGAAAGGTGAATATATGCCCTACGGAAAACTGCAGAAATAGTTCACTTTTTGGTTGACTTTTTTCCCGTTAAAATGAGTAAGAACGATGCACCACAGTTTCTTTGGAGGAAGTCATCAAGGATAGGTGTAGAGATGCCAGAGGTGAGCGCTAAAAATTTAGGAATAGGAGAACCCGACCGAATTTCACCATGATGTGGGATGGTTGAACTGGTTGTACCACCCTTATCTATCGTACTGATCTCGGACCACATGTGTGGTTTCATAGCTGAGTTTACTGAATGTGCTTGGGCATCACTGTACCGAACTTAGTGTTGACTAAGAGCATGTAGTGTGATGAGCCCGTAACGATGAGATATCAGTGGTCGGTAGTCGTTGGCTTTGACACACCAGTGCCTCACATTATTAATGAACACAGTACCTAATGCAGTTCCTCATGGGTTTTCGGTACTTGTTTTATTAGGAAATATGTAACAGCTGATTTCGATAAGATTGTGGGAGTAGCTTACTAATGCTGAACGCTTGGAAGAAAACGGCATGATTTAATCTACCGCCCTTCTGTTTTCTTTCACTCCTTCGATGTGTATAAGAGAAGAGTTGCTCACAAAACGGGATTTAGACTCTCCGTTTTCTTTATTTGTACTGCTCTTCATTTCGAATGATGAACTGCATGCATCAGCACGTTGAAATGCTTGTTGAGGTGGCAGTTACCAGATGTTCTTATTTAGCTTTAGATCCGAACTGGGGGGTTGTATTTTCAGAAAATTTTCTTTCATGGAAACGTGACATATTGATGAAAAGAACGATTGAGTTATTGGGTTGCCTTAGTGAGACAGGATAATTTCATGCGTCTTACTGACTGGTAGGCGGAAGGTACTATGGACTGCTTTTGGTATAGATATGTTCACCGAGCTTGGCAGTTAGGTTGCAAACGTTTCATCACCAAGCGAGGTGACATCTTCAGTGCGTGAGTGTTTCAACGTATAAAATTATGGACTGCTTCATTTTGACATTTATCAAAATCCCCTGTCCACTCAGATCGATAATTATAAGCCCACTTTAAACGGTTATTGACCGTGCGTTGCAAGCTTGCCTGTGAGAGCAAGTCCATCCTTTTAGAAGTCATGCCAGAAGTAGCTTCAGAAAAGTGACCATTCAAAGATGAGTTCCTGTCGTCATCACTTATTACAACGTGTCATGGATGGGTTCAGAAAACATTGCTCTCTATCGTCTTCAGGGAAATCTGAACTTTGCAATGATTGACCGGCATCTTCATTTTTGCTTTCGACAAGTGCTTCCCTACAGAGCTTGTTCTCATCGGAATGTTCTTCTTCAGCGCCGACGTTAAAATTTCAGCACTCACAGTTCTGTTTTGTGTTGAAAAGATTATAGGACATCAAAATTGTTCAAATGAACACTTGGACGTCCTGCTGTGTAATTAATATGATAGCCGATTAAACAGCAATTTATCTGTGCATTGCTGGGGCGGTATACTTTGGATTCACATGAATTTTGGCTGATACAAGGAACTTTCAGTTGAGGTGCTTCAAAACACCATTTTATTGCGTGTTGTGAAGTGTGGAGTCACGTTTAACTTTTATCATACAGCACTAGTTTCATTGTCACCGTTGGTTGTGAGTTGACAGGCTCCCCTAACATGGCAAAACGCGATCTATCCCATGGCGTCTTTGGGAGATATGCTGTTGTTCTTATGGAAAAAGTGCATAGTTCGCAAAACTTTACGAGTTGGCCGCTAGTGTAAACTGTTCCCGCATTTTGATGCAGTCAATTTTTACATGTTAAAGTTTGATACCAGTGAGCCAAAATCACGACATACTAACAGTTAGACTGCCTAGATAAGCTAAGCCTCTTCAGCTTAATTGATTCTTCGAGCAACGTGGACTTAGTCAGATGTCAAAGCGTGGACTTTGACGAATTCTGTGCTCGCATGTTGGATTTAACTCCGATCACATAAGCAGGCTAGGATGGAAGCAGTAACCGTCTCTCCTAATTAAATTGACTAATATTTCAATCGAGTGTTATAACAAAGTTTTATCAAGTACACAACCTTAGTTGATGTCGATCAAAACGATATCATTATGGAGTGACGGGCTGAAAAATAACGGATAACACTCTCCCATGTTCTTACTTAAACAGAATAGCAAAACAACATTACCGCCCTTGAGTCACTGTCACGTGGTGTATAGATGTTCAGTTGAGTTAATGCTCTCTAACCTCTCTGAAGTGAAAAAACCAAACTGACTGTAGTAGAAAAGGCTGGGAGAGAGTTAGTTGTAGGGGGTTGCTAACTGCATTACACCAGCAGTACTTTATACCGAAAGCAGGAAGTTGACAAGTTAAAGAAAGCCGACGAGTATGGCGCAAGCAAATTTTCTTGATCAGCAAACTGCTTCCGAATGTTTATGGGAAGAGAGTAATTTTTTGGACAATATTAACTTACTGATGTGTAGTCGGAGATTTGGTTTATTTTCAAGTTGACCATCAATCACATCTGATCGCAGCCTCTTTCGAAAAGAAGAGACACTAGACTCAAGTTTCGCTCTCATTAGAGCTCGTCAGTAGTGCATATCCTTGCCACGGCCGGGATTTGAACTCCG